>JASFAX010002135.1:0-47286 GCA_030737875.1 Allium sativum
TTGGCGTCCCAAGTATCGACCAAAATTTATAAATACTCAACAGAACAAATTAACACAATGCAAAATCCTTTTTATATCAAAAGTACAAGTACGTTCTCTCATATACGCTAAAACTCATTCTAGGGTATTACTATCCTATCTCTAATGAGTTAATGCCAAATAGAGCCAAGGCTTTCGCTAAACCAAAGCTCTGATATCAACTGTAACGACCTGCATTTTTGACCTTCAAAATGACATAATCCTTACATGTCAACTCAAATAAATCTAAAATACAGATAGTTATTGGGATTAATATAAGAAAACGAAGGAAGAAGAAAAAAACAATCACCGAGTCTCACAGCAGAAGAACAAAATATAATAATCAAATAACAGTTCATGAAGCTGTTAAATTATACATTTGATTATACATTACAATAATACATCAGAGTTAACTATCGTAAAACATACCAATATATGTAGTGGAATAATACTAGTACATTACGTCTGTCGAGCTCCATCGTCATGTAACAACCCGGAAATGCGGGCCAGTTTAAAAGTTTTATTTCGGAAATTTTAGCGAAGTTTGAACATTTAAAATAGATTATTTTAAATAATATCGACGAGAAATTTATTTTGAATAGAATTCGAACGTATATATTATATACGTCGTCGTTAGAATATAAATAATTATATATAATTATAAATAGAATTGAAAATGGCGCGGTAGTTCGATAATTCGATTTCAAACTTCAATGGAATGTACCGGATGCAAAACAATCCGGATTTTAGTGAAACCAAAAACATTAGGATCTAATTGGGAATATCTTTCCAACGAATCCGAAAAATCGAGATTTCATAGCGGGAATCAAAAGATATGTCCAAATGAAAATTCTGAATAGTCGCTATGGAATTCAAGCCCTTAAAAATAGACATTTTGCAAACGACCTCGGATTTCGACGAAACTACTTTTGTTGGGTCCGTGATGTCAAATTATTGCTAGATTCCAAATTTCATAATTTTTCGAATCAATATGTGAGCGTGGCAAAGGAAAACGTGTTTGACCAGTTTCAGTTGATTTTAATCGACTGGAAAATGACCATTTTTCAAACGGTCTCAGAATTCGACGAAACCAGTTTGGTTAGGACCGTATCGTCAATACGAAGCTAGAAAATATTTTTCGGGAATTTTTCGAGCTAGTATGTGACCCTGGTAAATTGAAATGTACGTTTAAAATTCAATATAATGATTTAAATGTGAATTTGACGAAAACTGATCGTAACGATCGAATCAGCTTACGAAACATATCCCATTGTGTTCGGAATGGGGGTAATTAGCTAGGGGCGACAGTCGTTGGGTTTCGTTTGGAGTTCAAATATAAAGTAAACTTATTGGAGAAATAAATGAAATAAAAATATATATAATAATAAAATTTTCCCACTTAACCCCCCCTCTGGTCTTCTCCTTCTCAGTCGTTATTTTCAAAATTAAAAAAAGAGAGAAAGAACCCCGCTACCCTAAATCAGCCGCCCCCCTTTTCCTCGATCGCCACCACCGACGATGGCGCCTCCACCTCCCCACTCCCCGCCATCGCCTTCGCCACCCATCAGAAGCCGCCATCCCTCCGTCGCGCAACCCCCTTGCTCTTTTCCAATCCATCCCGACCCCCTTTTCTTCCTCCTCCGCCGCGATGAACCCCAGACCCCACACCGGAGCAGCACATCATCCCACGCGCCCTCTTCCTCCTCCGGCGCCGCCAGCGACGCTCCAGCCCCCCTTTAGGCGATGTACAGTAAGTTTTTATGTTTTATTTAATTAATTTATTTAGTTTAAAACAAAATTCAGTTTTTTTATATATGAAATAACAGTGAAAAAGTTTGCGTTTTTATTAGGCAAAAGATTAGATTTTTAAAATAGAAAAGATTAGATTTTTAAAATAGATAAGATTAGATTTTTAAAACAGAAAAGATTAGATTTTTAAAACAGAAAAGTTTAGATTTTTAAAACAGAAAAGATTAGATTTTTGAAATGGAAAAGGCGAGATCTTTATATTTAAAAAGGCGAAATCTTTTTATAAAGAATAGCGTGATAAGAATATAATCTCTATATAGTAGCGGTGTAAAAATAGAATTTTTATCTATATAGTAGCAGTATAAAAATAGAATTTTTATCTATATAGCAGCGGTATAAAAATAGAATTTTTATCTATATAGTAGCGGTATAAAAATAGAATTTTTATCTATATAGTAGCGTTGTAAAAATAGAATTTTTATCCATATGGAATGATTATAAAAATATGATTTTTATATATTGAATAGCGAAGTGAAAATATGATTTTTATATATTGAATAGCGAAGTGAAAATATGATTTTTATATATTGAATAGCGAAGTGAAAATATGATTTTTATATATTGAATAGCTAAGTGAAAATATGATTTTTATATATTGAATAGCAATATAAAAATGTGATTTTTATATATGTAGTGGCTACGGGTAACGAAAGTGACAAAAGGGCGAGAACGACGAAGATTTCTACATAAGAAGAGTCGGGATATTGGATTAGCTTTGGTGAGAACTTCTCACTCTAAATTTATTTTTCTAGTTATATATATATACTAGGATGCAGACGGTGCTTAGCAGCACCCGACACCCGTCATCCACAGACCATGGATGGCTTGTTTGTTTGATTGATGTGTTGTGAAAATTGTTTGTGAAGTTGATGTGAAATAGATAATGAAATATATTCATGTGTTGAAATAAATTAATTATCGTTAAAAATATAATTTTTAACGTGAAAGTGAATAAATGAATATTTATAAACAAATCGGCCGATTTGTTTATATGCACTGATTTGACTGATATTGATTGGGATGATAAATTTTACACATCGCCCAACTGCACAAATAAAAATCTGTGTTTGTTGATTTGAAACCCCACACGGGTATTGGGATGAAATTTAGCGTACACTAATCCCGGTTATTTAATTATATGTCGATCGATTGGTCGACAGGCTGTGTAAGCGTTAGTTATTTATATTTGATGCTTGTGCAGTTGTGTGGTGCACCTTGGATGATGGTTGATTGTTTATCGTTGCTATTATATACATGTGTTGTATGGAATCCATATAATTAACATTATATGGTGATTGATTGGGCCTCATTCCAATCGGGAAAATAATGAATATTATAAAAGAAAATTCATGTGTTGAATATAAAAATAGTCATGTGTTGACGATGTTCATGTGTTGAAACTATTCATGTATAGAGTAAAATATTTTAAATAATAAAATCTACATCTTTATCATATTTAAAATTAGAACTACTTTACGTTGAAGTCTGATTGAAAATCAAACGATAGATACCATAATTTTATAAAATATTTTACATAACAAAAATAGTGATGTGTTGACAGTACTCATGTGTTGAGATTAGTCGTGTGTTGAAAAAAATATAGATTCATGTGTTGAATGGGAAAAATATTCATTTGTTGAATAGAATAACGAATTTATTGAAATATATAAAGCCGTGTTGATTAGAGATGCGTTATTTTGACGCGAACGATATTTATATCGATTTTATTCGTTTTATAATGAATATTGAAAAGTGATTTCAAAATTTAATATTTTGAAATGAAATTCAAATTAAATTAGATTAAAATTCAAATTGAAATTTTATTGAATCAATTTGAAATGAATTCGAATCGAATAGAAAATGAATTCAATTCGAATTGAATAGAAAGTGAATTTGAATTCGAATTGAATAGAAATGAATTCAAATTGAATTAAATTGAAATTGAATTAAAAACGAATTGAAATTGTTTTGAATGAAATTAAAAACGAACTGAAATTGAATTGAAATCAATTTGAAATGAATTCGAATTGAATTCGAATTGAATTAAATAGAAGGTAAATTCAAAATGAAATTGAATTGAAACGAATTAGAATTTGAATTGAATTGAAACGAATTGAATTCGAACTAAATAAAATTGAAATGAATTCGAATTGAATTGAAATCAAATCGATTTGAAATTGAAGATGAAGTTGAAATTGTTTTTGAAACGAATTTAGAACTATTTATAAAATACGTTTTAAAAAGGAAATCGACGAAATATATATATAATGGCCTGAATAGAACGCGCCGCGCCGCGGCAGTTCGTGAATTTTGACCATTGACTTCGAATTGACGTTGCGGGAGATCCGACTGTCAGATTCTCCTAAAACCGGAACCGTTGGGTTCGTATCGAAAAGAGCTTTCCAATGAATATTAGAAATTTGAAATCCAACGGTTGGATTTGGAATTATGTCCAAGTCAAATTTGGAAAAGGTCGTTGTAAGTGCAGTTCGATGGCCGTTGATGGAAATCGACTGTACGGGCCTTGATAAAATTATTAAAAATATTAATAATTTGTGTAAATTCATAAGAAATAGTTTGTGAAGAACTGGGATGAAAAATTCCACATTTGTAAGGATAAAAATAGATTTTTATCGAAATGAACTAGTTTTGAACTAGAATTAAAATCAATTTATTTTTAAAATAAATAAATTGAATTTGAAAGTGATTTTAAAAATAATCAATATTCCCAATACGTGAATTGGACTGGAGCTGAATCGAAATTATCTTCGGAATATTTTGATGTTGGATTTCGTGACTATACAGATATTGCTATGGGAATTTGAAAGATATATTTTATATCGTTATTTCCAATACGATATTTGTTGGTTTCAGAATTTGATATTGAATATAAGCCGGTATATTTTCTATTCAGAGCCTTGTATTTAATATCAAATATGATTTGGGTTTATCGTGAATCGTGTTTTAGATGACATTGGTTCTTTAACCCAGTTAAAGGCAAGGTGTGGATTTTTGAAAATATTAAAACTAAGTGGAGTTTTAATGAATCTTTAATTAGATTGAAATGTGAATTGATAATTTAAATTGTCAAATCTGAAAAGAGATCGAGAGTGGAGTATCACCAGTATTGCTCCAAAGCGATAGTTAAATCTTTAATTAGATTTGAACGTGAAATGGTAATTAATTTTACTGATAACACCGTGGTGTTAGGTATGGAGTATTATCAGTTTTGCTCCAGGGGATGAATAGGTTGGGATTGGGAAATAAAATAAACAATTACTTCGGTGTGGTTCGCTAATCCCGGCTAGTTTGAAATGATATCCAAAGGAAGATTAAAGAATAAATCTAGAAGAATTTATCTTGGATAAAATTAATGGGAACCTTTCCCTAAGAATGTGATTTTGTGAATAAAAGAATATCCTGAATTGGAATGAGGTGTTTGTGGTGTTTGTGTAACATTTGTTTATCATATACGTGGGTTATTCAGAAGGGCCGGGTTTACACCCATTCTGAATAACCGATTCGACGAGATGTCGAAGATGAAGACGGTGGTTGAAGATCAGAAGTCTTCACATCGTTTGGGTGATTACTGATGATCTCGATTGGGCTGTACACCCAAGATGAGGGAAACAGTTGGTGATCGTCCAGACGTACTTGGAGATGGATGGATATGCGAGGAAAGTGCCTCCGGTTTCGTTCAGACCCAGAGCGAACTTGTAAATGGATTGTGTGTCTGACATTGGATTTTATTCTGTGTTGATTGATCTCCATTAAATATACATCTGTTTGGCGGTAGAGAATTCATTCTCTTGCTTAACGCCCTTCTCTGAGACGTACGAGCTCAGAGGTTGTATATCGATGGACATCAGTCGCATGGAGTGAATTGCCAGTGTGGCACGCGTTAGTGGCAATTGATCAAGGCTTCTGTTGAAAAGCAAAGTCTTGTGGTTGATGATCAAAGCACATCCTGTGTGGCGTATCTTTTTGTATAACGTGAATTCGCGAGCCTCACACCTCGGTATGAGTCAAAAACGGGATAGTGACTGCAGGGAGAGCACGACGTTTCTTTCTAGCTAGGGTGGTGTCAGTGACCTACCAGCCCTGACATTTATACACTTTTCACCTGTGTGGTTGTTGGAATGCGAGGCGCCTCGGATATAGGTCTGTAAGGACCAGGAAACGTGTGTTCAGGAATAATTAATCATCAAAAGTAAGAGAGGACCGGCCCTGAAGATCCAAGGATCATAGTGGGGTCCTGGGACATTTGCTAGAGTGTCTCGAACGCAGAGAGGAGCTTGCCCCTTGCCTCGGCTCATGACGGAAATCCAATTTCCAATTCGTGATAGTGCGGTTTTATTTGTAGAACCTAGTATGGCGACATAGTGGTATGGATCATTCATGCCGCCTATGATTGATATTTATGATTGAAATTGTTTTGACACTATACACCTATAATAGTATCAAATAGTGTGGTTTAAACGTATCAAGCATGCTTTGGCTGTTATAAGGTAAAAACCCTATCCTCCGGCTTGCGTTGCATTGTGTGATGGGACTTGGGTCTTATAACAGCTTCATCTTTCTTTATTTAGCATTGCGCTGTTTGTTCTATGCACTGGTATTCTTGGAAGGAAACCCGTTCCGTGTTATACGGCGTGGTCCCTTGATTTACCGAACTTTAAAATAAAGATTAATAACTGTTTTTGTTATCACACCAGTCACATGACTGACCTGGAGTTTATTGTTTTAACCTAAACTCTGGGTGCCCCTATTTTCCACACGGGCAGCTAGTAGTTTTGGTTTTGCAGATTTATATTCATAGGGTCCTAATTTACAGCTGGAACGATGCTCGGAAAGCTCTGTATCCGTGTATTACTTTCAGTTGTATTTTGTATATTTTTCCGCTGCTATGTAATTTATTATAATCTCTGATATTTTTTGAATGTAATTTATCCGTTTATACTCTGTATATTCTTGTATCTGATGGAATTGTTGTAATAACAATGAAATGTTCTTCCGTCTGCGTTCCAATTTGTCCTGTTCTCAAAACGATCAGGGGTTTCGAACGGTCTTTGTCGGTTTAACGATCGATTCAGATCGAGCGAAATTCCTTGCCGTTACACGTCATCTTCAAATAATGTGATCTTCGCTAACTGAAAACTCAGGCTGACCCTAACACCAATGAAAATACAAAAATACTCGGATCAGAACTAAAATATTCTCATATCAATTAAGTCAAAATCAGGTAATAATATGAGTGTCACGACATCAGAGATTCTTACGATAATTCACATCTCCTATCCAATGTGTTCGTGAGATAACTTAAGATATGTTATGGGAATTTCCATCTCCTAAGGATTTGATAAACTAGATATTATATAATACAGTACGCTATTATAATAGTGTTTATCAATAAAGTAAGATAACAAAATAGCGTAAGCGGGATTACCATTATTACCCTTACACCATTTATAAACATTATAGTCTATACTTTACTGTAAACTCCACCAAACCAGTGGGCTATCAGGGAGCACTCCATAGGTATAATGCAAAACAAAATCGATGTGAGCGCGATCGGAATAAATATGACAAGGCACACGAGGCATACCCAGGATTGAAATCTACAGGTTACATTCCCGGACTGGTGGTAACGCATAGCTGCTGCTACCGCCCACCTCGGATCAACACTCCCAAATCGAGGATGCACATCAAATCAAATCAATCACTGAGGGACAATAGTAATAAAGGAAGAAGTGTTGACGATGGGAGTAGCTAACCCCACTTGGTCACAGTATAGCACCTATTTTAGTCATTTTAATTATGACCCAAAGGTCAAGGACATCAATTATCGTTCTCTTTCTTCAAATCCAATAATTGCCACCAAATCAACCTACTTCATTCTGGTTCTCCGCCACGTGCACAGTTGTTAAAGTGGTTTTTGGTATTGGCAGAGAGTATGACAATATCTGATTCCAGTCTCTTTAACAACAAAACGCTTATTTCACACCGGTTGGTTAATTTACATTTGCAAGTGGTTCGTATTTCATGTCAAAACATCATATTTTCATTCAAAACATTTTATTTCCTAATAGAATACATTTTCATATTGAAATCTCTATTTAGACCACACAAGAATCTTGTTATTCCTAAAATAGGTTATATATATATATATAATAGTCGGAAATTGTATTAAAAGAGTTAAGATATAATATTAGAAATCTTTTGAAACAAATAGTAAGATGATAAAAGTTACAAAAAGAATTTGGGTTTAAAATATGATTTTAGAAAAATCTTGTAAAACATGTATATCATTAAATATCAAAGAAGTTTATAAAACTAGTAGTCGACTACTAAAAATAGTTTTATTTAAAATGATAGTGATATGTTAGTGAAATAAAATAGTTTGTTAGGAAAAATAGTTTACTAGGAAAAGTAGTTTATAAACAAAATAGTTAAAACGGTTCAAAATACTATATTTGCAATTAGAATAGTCTCCTTTCCAATTTCAAATAACTTGAAGTCACATTAAGTTTCAATCAACTCAACCAACTTTAGTAATTCAGTTTGGTTTAACTTCAATTTTTAAATTCAATTCAATTCAATAATTCGATTTGAATATTTGAAATTCTAAATCAGTATTCCTATTTCGAATTATTTCAATCTTTAATAACTTCGAGCTCAAATTTGGAAATCACTTTAAATTAAGTTAAAATGAATTTTCAAAGATGGATAATTATTTAAATTTCAAAACGATTCAAATTTCAGTAGATTCAATTCATGCTAAATTTCCAAATTTCAGCTTCATTTCACAATATTAAATAATTTACTTAACTTATAAATTCCAAAGTTTCAAAGTTCCAATTCCAACGAAATCCATTTATAAAATGCCACGTATATTGTTTAAACAATATTTCAAACTCAGGGTTTAAAACAAATTTATATAATCAACCGGTGTCCGTATATAATGTTACACCCCACGTCCATTAATGTCACTCACTAAGGGAATGCATCAAGTTTCGTGAAGCGTTATAGGTAAATAGACACAGAATAATTACATGACAGATTTAAATAAGATAGCAGCGAAAATTTAAATTTTTATTTCAAACATAAATCATAATGTCATGGTCCACAATACCATAAGTCACAAAAACCATTACAATAAAATAACTTCTGTCTTGCACCATCAGAGTACATAAGTATATAAAGAGCATAATTCCCCAAATAAAAGATTTAAGCCATAGTAGAGACAAAAACTTGAGCCATACTTCAGAAGTAGCTCCTAGCAAGATGATATCAGAGTCCTGACTAAGCCTGGTGTTTCCTCCCTGAGAACCGCGGGGGGGGGGGGGGGGGAGGGGGGGCGAAAGAAGGAAAAACAAAAAGGATCAGACATAAAGTCTGGCGAGTCTAGTTACTTTTAGCCAGTAAATAAATAAAAGAAATATGATAGGCATATAAAGTGGATAAGAGATATCATTACATAAATGGCAGGTGTGACTAGGTAGACAGGATAAGGTGTATACACTTCTCTAATGATTACTCTGCACTATTACTAGTACAAGGCGGTAGACTTAGGGAACACGTCCAAATTTACCCTAACCACTACCTAATTGATCGGCTCCCTATTCCGTAGATACTCTATGCCGGCCCATGGTCGGATGTATCACGTCCTAAGTGGAAACCCCTCACTGATATGCGCAACCCCATATCTACAGGTGTCACGACCGTCTTATCCCCCTCTGCCCGGCTCATGCACGCACATGGCCCGGTCAGTTTGCGCCACCCACACTGTCCTCCATATTTGGATCTCTTACAATCAGTTAGTAAGCGTGTCCCCTCTCCGCCTAGTACGGAGTACTTTTATTTGATACCTACTCCGAATTACTGACTGAAATGGGTCCCATACAATATGGTACAAGCCCTCCCCTTTGTCTTGTATCCCCCACTAGGTTTTCACTAACTATGTATATCACTAGGTGTCTTTAATTACATAGCCCTATACCGGTTATGCTTACCCTAAAAAGTGTATTTAATTACATAACTCTATTATTTCCTCCGATTATTTATACGACTAGTTGTCTTTAACTACATAACCTTATCGGGTTAAGTTTGTGGGCCTATATGTAAATATTACTCACTCCCTCCAGATTTGCTTAACCCATCCACTATCCAATCAATTTATTTAACCCTAACTTTAGTTCATAATCATACAATATCTATGGATTAATTTGGTTAAGTAGTCCAATTCATTACCATGTCCATTTATGGTTTATAATGGGCTAGATCTCTCATATTAGATCTACAACGTGTGGATGCTGGATATGCCGGTCGGGTCCAGGCAGACTTATTCCACAGTTGGGCCTAACATCGTGTCTTAGCCCGATTCGTATTTGTGTACTTAGACCTCCCACATTAGGTTCAACATTAGTGGCTGCTGGATATGCCGGTCGGGTCCGGGCAGACTTCCACCACTAATGCAACCTAACCTCGTGTCATAAGTACAATTAAAATTCCTAATTGTAATTACTAGACATTCCATTATTAATTAATTAATCAATTAATTAAAATTTTCCCTTTATAGGTGTTAATGTCCATTCTACCCATAGTTTGAATTATATGTCCAAAATGTTCATTTTCAAATTATGCCATTATTAACCCTTTTTCCCCCGTTCCTTAACTAGCGTCCTCACAAAATTGGCAGCATGCCTAGGCTAGAAAATAGTCTAGCCTTAAACGATAAAAAGGGAAAATAGTAGGAGTGCAACAAAAGTGATTGTTCAACTTGGCATAGGCATATACTATCATGGTGATAAGGTGAGTATACATACTGGCATGGACATGTAATTAACATAATAACAAGATGGGCGTAAGACTGATGAATTTGTGGTAGTCAATTGATTCTAACATAACTATAATGTCCCAGTAAGCATAGTAAATCTAAATTAGCAATT
Organism: Allium sativum; assembly: GCA_030737875.1. Lineage (NCBI taxonomy): Eukaryota > Viridiplantae > Streptophyta > Magnoliopsida > Asparagales > Amaryllidaceae > Allium > Allium sativum. The sequence goes on from JASFAX010002135.1 coordinate 10,776, forward strand.
TAGATGTCCAATTGGTTTAGATCTAACATGATAAACATAAGGGGATAAATTAGATCACATAATTCAGATCCAAAGGTTAAATTAGATCTAACACCATTAGGATGACATAGTAACATGCTTAGATCTAAATATGGATTCACATGTCCAATTTACAACACATCTAAGTTGATCAAAATATGATAGGTGAAAGGTGATTTACATAAAGAATTAGATATAAGCAATGATGCAATTGTCCAAATTAACAGATTTACATTCACCACAATATAGTTACAAGTCAAGGTCCACATAGGACATATAATAGAATAACCACAGTTGCATTAGATCTAAAGGTGTAGATCTATCATGACATAGTATGAGATTTAACAATAGCACAGATTCATAGTTTACATCATATCCAATTCACAGTCTTTCATAATTCACTTATATCGATTTAAACCAAAAAGCAACTAGAACTCATAGCGTTAGGTTTAGAGAATAGAAAAAGAATGGATCTTGAATTCTGGATTTGATTTGCAAAGTTGAATGTTGCACGTTGTTAAAGAAAACAAATCTGTCTTAGTTTGCACGTCGTCAGCATTTGACTCCCATAATTTCCAGTAAAAAAATAGGAGAATTGGACACATATATATAGGTGTAGAACCCTTTGAAATCGACTGCCAACTCAGCCCTAGGGGTGTCGACAACCCTGCGGGTGGGTTGACCCATAGTTCGACACCCCTTAAGGGGGGTTGACCCCGGTGTCGACACCCCTCTAGGGGAGTCGACCCCTAGAGCGGGTAATTTGCCGCCTTGACGAATTTTTGATTTTCAAACTATTCTGGATAGGGTCTGACTCATATATGACTCAATATTGTATATATGTTCTTTCTGCGTGTATACAAACTTAAAGCCCCTATAACTTCTTCATACGGTGTCCGTTTTACACAAACCGAATGTCTATCTTGACCAGAATTTTGAGTGGATGCAATGCCACAGTCCGTTTTCCTTGATTCTAAATATTAAATAAATTATTGTTTAATTTATCCTCTTTTAGCATCGTTAAAAAAATTCGGGTAGTTACATTCTCCCATACTCAAAGGATTTCGTCCCTGAAATCTCTAAGTTGAGAGGAATGCATATCCTACCATTCATCATCCATCTACTCATCCAACAACCACTGGCATCCATTGCCCTTAAAGACTTCTAATGCTTATATGAATATATGCAACGGTGTGTGTATATGTCCCAACACTAATGCGAAAAATCAGGCGGTCTACTGATTCAGTTGACCTCCTTAATGCAATGTATGTTAGTGCCATAAATCCAACATGTATGCAAATAATCCTATTTATAACGTTTAAGCTTTATATGTGTGCACACTCATTCGTCCAAATGCAACGTCCATATGATAATAGATCCATTTCCATCCATAAAAGAAAAGAAAATGCACACACATCCATATGCAGTATGAAAGTGATTGAGTCGATCTTAGTGCCTAATGTGTTCGTATATGTGTCCACAGGCAACCACTAGCAAACACTTGCATCCATCAAGCATAACATGTTTCAAACACATGTTTACATCCATAGGATTCCTATCTAAAGGTCGGAAAATAATACGGATAAGATATACTCAAATGATAGAAACAAGCATTGAAAAAACTTTGGAAAAAGGAGTTAAGAATATACCCTCGAAAAGGAAAGGGTATGAAGCACGAATCTTGTCTTCGGTTTCCCAAGTCGCATCCTCCGGGTTATCTCCCCATTGAACCTTTAGCAACTTGATCTCTTTATTGCGTAGCTTCTTAACTTCTAATCCCAGAATACGGGTAGGGACTCGCCTGACTGTCACCTCCCATTCTACTTCGACTTTTTCTAACACACTCGGCTCAACGACCTCCGTGGTGTCATGCAAGCACTTCCGCAGATGAGAAACATGGAAAACATCATGAACACCAGATAGATTTTCTGGGAGCTTTACTCTGTAGGCCATTTGGCCAATCATCTCGATTATGGGAAATGGTCCCACAAACCTAGGTGCCAACTTCCTTATTGATCCGAAGTGAACCACATTCCTCAAAGGTGACACTTTGATAAAAGCTAAGTCTCCCACTTCAAATTCAATGTCGGTCCTTCTCTTGTCTGCATAGGATTTATGCCTATCTTGAGCTGTCTTCATCCGCCATCGAATAAGGTCAATCTTTTCGGACGTTTCTCTAACCATATCTGGTCCAAGTAATAATCTTTCTGTAGATTCCCACCAGCAAGTTGGTACTCTACAGGGTCGCCCTTACAATGCTTCGAAGGGTGCCATGTCGATGCTAGCTTGATAACAGTTATTATATGCAAACTCTACTAAAGGAAGATGCTCTTCCCAAGTCCCTCTGAAGTCTAGTATACACAGTCTCAAAAGATCTTCAAGAATCCTGTTCACCCTCTCCGTCTGTCCATCGGTCTGAGGATGATAAGCGATGCTCAAACACAACTGTGAACCTAATGCTTCTTGCAAGCTCCTCCAAAATTCGCTCGTAAAGATAGGGTTATGATCGATTACGATGCTGAAAGGTACTCCATGAAGACGAACTATCTCACGAACATAAATTGCTGCCAACCATGATGCCGTCCTCTTACTCTTAACTGGAATAAAGTGAGCGCTCTTAGTGAGTCTATCTACCACAACCCAGATACTGGTGTTGCCCTTCTTCGATCTAGGCAAACCATCTACGAAATCTATGGAGACGCTCTCCCATTTCCACTGCGGAACCTCCAATGGATGAAGTAATCCACTGGGCTTCTTTTGCTCAGCTTTGACTTACTAGGAAACTAAACATTAAGAAACAAATTTGGCCACATCTTTCTTCATCCCAGCCCAAAAGAAAATCCTCTTCATGTATCTGTACATTTTATCACCACCTGGATGAATGGTCATCTTAGAATGGTGGGCATCTTCTAGGACTGCCGTTATCAAGCTTCCAGTTTGAGGAACACTAAGCCTTCCATCTCATCGCAACCACCCCTTTTCATCTATGGCATATCTACTGAGGTGACTAGAAGTCTCCCCTCTTCTGAGCTTATCCTTGATGTTTAGAATCTATGGGTCACCTTGTTGCGAAGCTCCTATCTGGTCCATAAGAGTTGGTCGTATCTCCAACGATGCAAACAAATCAGGCAAAATCTCGATGGAGGGTCTAAAATCAAAAGCTGATATGAACTCCAAGGTCTTTCTTTCCACAAACAGAGGACTCAGGGCCACCCTCTGCCTACTTAGTGCGTCTGCCACCACGTTACCCTTGCCAGGGGTATAAGAAATCTAAAAATCATAAGAAGCTAGAAACTCCATCTACCGTTGTTCCCTTAAATTGAGGTCCTTCTATGAGAACAAATACTTGAGAGATTTATGATTGGTGTATAACTCGAACTTCTCTTCAAGTAAATAATGACGCCACGTCTTTAACGCGAATATTATGGCAGCTAGCTCTAGATCATGGGTGGGGTAGTTGTTTTTATGAACTCTCAACTGTCTACCTCCATAACACACTACTTTCCCTTCTCGCATTAGAAATGCACCAAGCCCTGTACCACATGCATCAGTATAAACGGTAAACACCTTACTCCCGTCAGGCAAGGTCAAGACTGGGGCTGTTTTCAGAGCCCTCTTTATTCGTTATGAAGAACTATCACAGTCTATATCCCATGAAAATGCCAAGTTCTTCTTCGTCAGCCTGGTGAGTGGGGCTGATATCTTTGCGAAGTCCTTAATGAACTTCCTATAGTAACCTGCCAATCCAAGAAAGCTTCTCACCTCGGTTGCATTTTTAGGAATATTCCAATCTTGCACCACAACCACCTTCGTGGGATCTAAAGCTATCCCTTCTTTGAAGACCACATGCCCTAAAAATTTCACCTCTTTTCTCCAAAAATGGCATTTGGAGAATTTTGCTTTAAGCTGATGGTCATGGAGAGTTTCCAAAACTTCTCTCAAATGTTGGGCATGCTCTTCTTCGCTTTTGGAGAAGATCAAAATATCATCAACAAAGACTACAACAAATTTATTTAGGAACTCCTGAAACACCCAACTCATCAGATCAACAAAATAGGCAGGTGCATTCATCAGACTAAAAGGCATAACTAGGCATTCAAAGAAACCGTCCGGAGTCCTAAAAGCAGTCTTATCTATGCTGTCCTCAGCCACCCTCAATTGATGGAACACCGTGGCCAAGTCTAACTGGGAAAATACCAAGGCACCAACAAGATAATCAAATAAATCACAATCCTCGAAAGCGGGTGCTATTCTTCTTAGTGAGTTTATTCAGCTCTCTATAGTCAACACACAAACGAAGAGAACCATCCACCTTAGTCGCGAATACTACTGGAGCACCATATTCAGATATGCTTTGTCTGATAAACCCCTTCTTAAGTAGCTCCCCTACTTGCTTACTCAGCTCCCTCCTTTCCCTCGGAGCCATGTGGCGCACTGGCAATCCAACTGGCTTTGCATTGTCCACCAAATATATACAAAAGTCGATTTCGCACCTCGGAGGTAAACTCCAAACCTCATCAAACACATCAAAAAAATCTCAGACTACTGGAACAGATTGCAGATCGTCGATATATGCATCAAGAGACTCTAGGAAACTAAGCATAACCGACCCTTGTGGGTCACAAGAAATCTCGAGGGTCCTCCCATGACAAGTCAGAAGCCTAACAACCCTCTTCTCACAATTCAAAATGGCACCATATGTGGTAAGCCAATCCATCCCTAGAATCAACCCATAGCCCATAAACCCAAGCACATACGCATCGCATTCAAACTCGACGCATAACACAGATATTTTCAAACCTCGACAAATCATAGATAAACAAGCCGAACCACCAATGGAGTTTGAAATAACTACGGGATCCACTGCCATTCTAGTAAGTATAGAGATTCAACTACAGAACTTGTTATAAATGAACGTGAGGCACCAGAATCAAAAAGTGTTCTAATAGAGTGGTTTGAAAGAGAAATTAAACCTTACACAGAAATTTTTCTACCTCTATCAGGAGCATTGATTGCGGGAGCATGGCCTGCCCTCTAGAAGTCCCTGTTCTTTGACCCTGTCCCTGTGATCCCTGTTTCTTCGGGCGCTCCCTAGCATAGTGTCTGACCTCTCCACAGTGGTAGCAAGAGTTCTTCCCTTGCTTGCAGTCTCTAATCTGGTGACCTTCCTTCCAACAATTGTTACATTTTCTCTTATCCTTTTCTTTATCATTTTCCCTCCTTTCTTTTGCTATTGTTGCTGTTACTGATGCCCCTTCTTGGGCCACACCTTCTTGTTTTCCGATGTCACCTCTGCCTTCTTTTCTCCCTTGTCTTCCTCATGCATTCGGGCCATATCGACAAGCTTTTTGAAAGTGGCCCCCATTAGAATATGGGACATGTCTAACCCATGCAGAGGCTCATTCAGCCCTTTAGCAAACCGCAAATCCCTTTTATGCGGTGTATCCACCAACTCTAAACCGAACCTTGCAAGATGGTTGAATTTATTCACATGCTCCTTTACCGACAAGTTTCCATGTTTGAGTGCTAAGAATCACTCCATCTGCATGCTTCTTTCAGATTGGGAAAGAAATTTCATTTCGAACCTATGTCTAAAATCTTCTCAAGTTTCCACCAGTCAGCTTAGGTGACTTCCCACCAAAATGAGGCTTCGTCCTTCTATAGCCAGGCGGCTAACTGAACCTTCCTTCTATCCTCTACTTCAAAGATTACAAACAAGTCCTAGGTCACAAATTGGGAGAATTCGTGCAGACTCTCTCCTTGAGCCAATTCCGAGCTTCTACGAATGTATCGTTCCCATGGAATGGCTTCCCTCCCATAGCACGGAAGTCCTTGCAGAAATTGGCGAAGTTATCTTCTCTTGGAGGGGGAGGAGGGGGAGGAGGAGGAGGAATGATAGGTGCACCTGGGGGAGGAACATTTCCTTGGCCTTCAGTAGGCGTTGTGGCCTCCAAATACCTACAGAACCATCCAGGTATTATGAAGCCCTCTGGGATATTAGGAATGTTTTGTTCTCCAGACATGCTGAAAAAGGCAAAGGAGGAAATTTAGATAAAGGACCGAAGGATACTACATATGGCTTATTGGGAAGGTTTTTCAAAACAGACTCTTCTTTTTGAAAATGCTTTCTTTTAAAATCTTTTTGAAAATAATTTTCAAATTTTTTTATCTAATCTGGTAACCTTCAGCTCTGATACCAAGTGTGACACCCCACGTACGTTAATGTCACTCACTAAGGGAATTCATTAAGTTTCGTGAAGCGTTATAGGTAAACAGACACAGAATAATTACAAGACAAATATAAATAAGATAGCAGCGGAAATTTAAATTTTTATTTCAAACATAAATAATAATATCGTGGTCCACAATAACATAAGTCCCAAAAACCATTACAATAAAATAACTTTTATCTTGCACCGTCAGAGTACATAAGTATATAAGAAGCATAATTCCCTAAATAAAAGAGTTAAGCCATAGTAGAGACAAGAACTTGAGCCATACTTCAGAAGTAGCTCCTAAAAAAATGATATCAGAGTCCTAACTAAGCCTGAGTGTTTCCTCCCTGAGAACCTTGGGGGTGGGACGGAAGAAAGAAGGAGAAACAAAAGGGTTAGACATAAAGTCTGGCGAGTCTAGTTACTTTTAGCCAGTAAATAATTAAAAGTAACATGATAGGCATATAAAGTGGATAAGAGAGATCATTACATAAATGGCAGGGGTGACAAGGTAGAATGGATAAGGTGTATAAACTTCTCTAATGATTACTCTGCACTATTACTAGTACAACTGGAATGAGATGATCCCTTCTACTATATGGCGGTAGACTTAGGGCACACATCCAAATGTACCCTAACCACTACCCTAATCGATTATCTCCCTATTCCGTAGATACTTTATGCCAGCCCCACTGAAGGATGTATCATGTCCTAAAGTGGCAACCCCTCACTGATATGCACAACCCCATATCTGCAGGTGTCGCAGTCGTCTTATCCCCCTCTGCCTAGCTCATGCACGCACATGGCCCGGTCATTTTGCGCCGCCCACACCGTCCTCCGCGTTTGGATCTCTTATAATCAATCAGTAAGCGTGTCTCTTCTCCACCCAGTACGGAGTACTTTTATTTGATACCTACTCCGGGTTACTGACTGAAATGGGTCCCACACAACATGATATAAGCTCTCCCCTTTGTCTTGTATCCCCCACTAGGGTTTCACTGACTATGTATACCATTAGGTGTCTTTAATTACATAGCCCTATACCAGTTATGCTTAGCCTAAAAGGTGTCTTTAATTACATAACTATTTAATTACATAACTCTATTATTCCTCCGGTTATGTATACCACTAGGTGTCTTTAATTACATAACCTTATCGGGTTAAGTTTGTGGGCCTATATTTAAATATTATCCACCCCCTCCAGATTTTCTTAACCCATCCAATATCCAATTAATTTACTTAACCCTAACTTAAGTTCACAATCATACAATCCATATGGTTTAGATTTGGTGAAGTAGTCCAATTCATTACCATGTCCATTTATGGCTTATAATAGGCTAGACCTCTCACATTAGGCCTACAACGTGTGGATGTTGGATACGCCAATCGAGTTTGGGTAGACTTATTCCACAGTTGGGCCTAACCTCGTGTCTTAGCCCGATTCGTATTTGCGTACTTAGACCTCCCACATTAGGTTCAACATTAGTGGCTGCTGGATATGTCGGTCGGGTCCGGGCAGACTTCCAACACTAATGCAACCTAACCTCGTGTCATAAGTACAATTACAATTCCTAATAGTAATTACTAGACATTCCATTTTTAATTAATTAATTAGTCAATTAATTAAAAAAATCCCTTTATAGGTGTTAATGTCCATTCTACCCAATAGTTTAAATTATATGTCTAAAATGTTCATATTCAAATTATGCCATTATTAACCTTTTATTACGTTCCTTAACTAGCGTCCTCTCAAAATTGGCAGCATGCCTAGGCTAGATAATAGTCTTTCCATAAACGATAAAAAGGGAAAATAGTAGGAGTGTAACAAAAGTGATTGTTCAACTTGGAATATGCATATATTATCATGGTGACAAGGTGAATATACATACTGGCATGGACATGTAATTAACATCATAAGAAGATGGACATAAGACTAGTGAACTCGTAGTATTCAATTGATTCTAACATAACTATAATGTCCCAATAAGCAAAGTAAGATCTAAATAAGCAATTTGGATGTCCAATTGGTTTAGATCTAACATGATAAACATAAGGGGATAAACTAGATCACATAATTCAGATCCAAAGGTTAAAATAGATCTAACACCATCTGGATGACATAATAGCATGCTTAGATCTAAATATGGATTCACATGTCCAATTTACAACACATCTAACTTGATCACAATATGACAGGTGAAAGGTGATTTACATAAAGAATTAGATTTAACCAATGTTGCAACTGTCCAAATTAACAGATTTACATTCACCACAATATAGTTACAGGTCAAGATCCACATAAGCAAAATAATAGAATAACCACAATTGCATTAGATCTAAAGGTGTAGATCTATCATGACATAGTATGAGATTTAACAATAGCATAGATTCGTAGTTTACATCATATCCAATTCACAGTCTTTTATAATTCACTTTTATCCATTTAAACCTAAAAGCAACTAGAAACTCACCGTGTTAGGTTTAGAGAATAGAGAAAGAGTGGATCTTGAATTTTTGGATTTGATTTGCAAAGTTGAATGTTGCACGTTGTTAAAGAAAACGAATCCTTCTTAGTCCGCACGCTAGCAGCATTTGGCTCCCATAAAAGAAACAGTATAATTGGACACATATATATAGCTGCAGAACCCATTGAAACTGACTACCACCTCAACCCTAGGGTTGTCGACACCCCTGTGGGCGGGTCGACCCATAGGTCGACACCGCTTAAGGGGGGTCGACCTCGGTGCCGACACCCCTCTAGGGGGTCGACCCTTAGAGCGGGAAATTTGCTGCCTTGACAAATTTTTGATTTTCGAACTATTCTGGGTAGGGTCTGACTCATATCGGACTCATACGTGATTCATATGTGTATATATGTTCTTTCTGCGTGTATACAAACTTAAAACCCGCATAACTTCTTTATACGGTGTTTGTTTTACGCAAACCAAATGTCTATCTTGACAAGAATTTTGAGACGAATGCAATGGCACAGTAAGTTTTCCTTGATTCTGAATATTAAATAAATTATTATTTAATTTATCCTCTGTTAGAGTTGTTACAAAAATTTGGGGTGTTACATATAATTCTCTATCCTATGGCCAAGTAATACTTAAAATTTAATTTTAGTATTTGGGAATGGATATATATCGTTTTAATCCAAATCAGGGTCATATGTATTTATCATTTCAACCTTCGTTCTTAATTCATTTTAATGACTAACCCCGGATTTATTTGATGCCTGTAACATCTAGGTTAAATGGTTGGGATTGATCGGTACAAACAAGAATTCAATACCGATACATCAAGCAGGTTAATTCAAAACATCATAAAACAAATCCAGCAAAACATTTCAGTATCACATCAATTTACTTAACAAACGTTGGGTTTTTGACTAGCAATTTGATTTCACATTCAATTGTATAAATTTAAATAAACAGTTAAATTAAATTCCATGACAAATGCAAGTCAACATAAATATATGCAAATTTATATAACAAACAACAATCAATGCAATCATAGTACAACATGACTTTAATCTAACTAATAATCAAATATTTTAATTAATCGTGAGTGGGTTTAATCACTCACCTTTGGTTTCAATCGAGTTGAAATCCAAAATAAGCCCCACAAAATCAACAGTTCCAAAATCCATCCAAACCACCGCCATATTGTCCAGAATTTCAATACGATCCTAGGGGACAAACCACGGGTTAAACCGAATTCGTACGGAAAAGTTATGCAAGTTTTATCCTTTGGATTTCAATATATATATATATATATATATATATATATATATATATATATATATAATCTCACCCCACATCAGCATTCACTTTCCACGTCACCAACAACTCTCCTTCTCCAAAGTGCCTGCTCCATCTAAAGCATCGAATAACCATGTCCAGGAACCCATATCTCACCATGCATGTTCCAAGATGATACATGCTTCCACTCAACAAAAGCAAAATTTGATTTGGCCATCGTATCACTCTTCCGAAACCAAGCTTGCTCATCACCACCTTTTCCCTCGTGCACCACCAGGTCAAATCCGACCTGCGCCATCTTCCTTCACATCATTTGAAGGTTGCGACAATAACGAAGATACGATGTTAATCCCTATCGAGAACCCAGATCCAATATCACACTCGTCACACTCTGCCTCCATCTGTGATAAAACCGAACCCTAGTTCGACCTCAAATCGGTCGGCCAACATCGCAAGCTTCGAACCGATATTGGGCATGAAGCCCTTATCAATCTAAGCGTAAATCAATGTGCTCCGTGATTTTAGGATTAGCGGAAAATTTATATCAATTTTAGAAGATGATAAAGAATTAGCGTACATGTTTATTTTAAACGAGAATAACTGTGGCTATAGGAAGAGAACGTGGAATTAGGTTTAGAGAGAAAGAGGGCTATTTATATTCAACATATTTTCTAATTTAAATTCATTTCAAAGTGAATTGAAAACTTTATTAATTTTGTTCCAAATCAAATAGAATTCAAAATAACTTCATAATTTAAATTTCAATTACTTTGAATTTCAATTTTGGTTATTACCTAAATTTAATTTGAATTTCGCTTATAAATCTATCTATTCATTTCACTCAAATATTTTTAATATTAAAATTTCATTTTCAATATTTATATATATAAACCAAATCGAAATTTTAGTTACAATTAATACAAGCTACTCATGTCAATACAAGTCGAATTTTAAATACTTAAATAGTTTTACATAGTTCACACCATAAGCTTTCACAAATAAATCATTATGTTTTAATTATAAATTTATTAACTCAATCTAATTCAAATATTTTAATATTAGATTTTAAACCTCAATATATAATAGTACAAACCAAATCATAATCTCATTTACAATCTATGCAAGTTATTATTGTTATAACAGGTTAATTTCATTACTAAATCTATTAAATTTAAGTTTACACCATAAATCTCTATACTTAGATCATTAAATTTCACTTATAACCATACTGTATTCAAAAATCATATTAAATTCAAAATTTTAAATAATCGAAAAAATACGGGTTGTTATACTCTCCCCCACTTAAACTTTTCGTCCTCGAAAAGGACGTAGTAAGGAAGCTGTCAATTAATGTATTTAACCATGAAACTTTATATTCTACTTAGAACATTTATTTATACAAAAATTTTATATGGACTTGAAAACTCGAATTTTCACAAAAAAAATTCTATGTCCTAAATTTACGGAAAATTTTGGCAGCACCTCCTTTGTATGGTCAGATCCGGAAAAACCAAAAATGCCACGCAGGGCCCCACTCATCTAAAAAGAAAATTAAAGCCAAGCCGCTACCCATATTTGGGACATAAAAATCACCCAATCCAATTAATTTATATAAATGTGTACCTATTTGTCGCCCAAGAATTCTATTTATGCAATCAAAAGCAACTAGCGACTTTTGCTTCCATAAACATGTTTCACTTAAGCAACAGAAAAAGGTTGTATATAAAATAAAATGATATGATAACATATCCCACATATTCAATATGAACCCAAGTATTTCAATAAACATAGCAAATCAACATACCAAATATAGTCAAACTTATTTATGTAACTTATAATTCAATTGCTCAAAAGCTCATAATTCAAAATTTTAAGCCCGTACGATCCACATACGTCATTCGTATGCAATATCAATTTTGTTAGCTTTCTCGGTCACACAATTTCAATTCTGAACTAGTATTGTTCACCCAATCACTCTAATGTAGATTTAGATTTGGTTTCCTGATTAGAAACTGTCGTTCTCCTCGCACAATCATAGTAATGCTTGGATAATTCAGAATCTTATCAAAAACTCATATCTAACATTTGCCATCGAGCATCGAGTGAAAAATCATTGTCTGGAACGGTATAAATCATGCATTCGAATCCGGATCAAAATCGATTACGCAAATAATAATCATATGTATACCGTACGTATTTATTTTACTTTGTTAACTGCCACACCAGTTCTTTCATTCTCATTTATTCACTTATTCAGTATATTTCCCACTTATAATAAATTAATCTCTAATCAAGTTTTTTACAATCTTTACTTAAGTTCACAAATTCACATGAATGCATTTACCTTCTAATTTCAAGTTCATATTAAATTTTATGTTAATAATAATCCAATACAACTTAATTTATTTATTTATCCCAAAATTTATAGCTTAAGAACTTACGTATTCCAAATTTAAGTTAATATTTCATAACTCAAATTCAATAGAATATTTCATTTATCAAGCTCATATAACTTTTTATTCCATTTTAAAATGTTGGAAACCATTTTTTATTTATTTTATTATGAACTACCAAAATGCGGCGGTTTTGAAAATATGATTTGGACATATCTCAAAATCTACAATACGAATCAAAAAATTTCTGCTTCATTAGAAAACTATATTCTAATAGATCCGGAAAATTCTCATTTCCTAGAATTCCAATTTATATTGGATCCTATATATTCATTTAAATTTTCGTTCAGAAAATTACAACCTGTCATTACGCGACGAGCTCATTTTAATTAAAGTAAATTAATTCGTTAAATCTTTATTAACTTTATAAATTATAAAGCCAAACTAATTTTTATAATAAACCATAAACTTACACCTTCAAATTTCTCACACTCAGCTTAAATTTTCCCAATTTTTAATTTAAAGTTCCAACTGTCCAGAATTGTTGGAAATCCATTTTACTTTCATTGGTACACCATTCAATCTTAGCACATGAGTAGATTTTATGCATGTTTACGGTATACAATTTAGTGTCATACATTTTTTCTTATTCATTTTAGTAAACAAGAATATTCAAAAATTTCAATTTACTTATTAATGTTCATTAACTACTGGCAAGTTAAACAAAGCTAAGAATCAATTCACCAATTTATTTCATTGATTAAATTTACCAACTTTGCTTAGTTAAATTCAGTTTCAATACAAATTAAGCATACATCGTTTAAAATCATAACCTAACTTTAATTCATATTTGTAAATCATCACTTTAGTTCCAACTTTAATTATTCATACCAAAACTTGTATAATATCTTATTGCTTACTCCTATGACAATCTAACTTCTTATATAATTTGGGTAAGTTATATTTACGTCATTGAAAGGTTATTATTATACAAGTTCAATAGTTTCCAATCCATTTCAAATTCACTATTTCAAGTTTCGAAAAGTTTCTAATTTAATTTATTTTCCTTTAGATTCATTTTCTTTTTATAGAATTCTGAAGTTTCCAAAATTTTCAAATTTATCCATTTCATTTGTTATTCTAAAACTTAAAAATTCAATTTCGGGATTAATTTCAGCTCAACTTTAAAATAATATGTTATATCCTTTACATAAAACCATACTATAAATGATTTAAATGAAATCCAATTTCTCAAAATAAAATAAAATTTCTAAGTGGTATCCCCTACTTAGACTCTTGAAAATAAACGTCGATGGTGCGTGCACTCATCATCGAAGTCATTCCCAGAGGCCAGAAGGGAACACACACTTTTTCTTTAAATCATTTGTAACAATTTCTATATGAAACTACTTCTAAAATATACTTATATTATTTCAAACCGTTTGCAAAACAATACTTCAAAAGCACCCAAATTCAGATCCTTAATTTCATCATCTTATTTCGTTATAAATTAATTTACCATAATTCATATTCCTAAATCTTTCAATAATCAATAGTTTTATTTATTGATTAATCAAACAAGAAATGGTGACAATCTAATATTACCATTACCTAACAACCAGAATCAAGATTAAATTTTCAAGTTAAATATTTATAAAAAATACAATCTAAAACAATATTGTGTCGATTAGTCCTATTCGGTGTTTAGAAATCCCTATCGATGCGTTGACATCCCAAGTATCGACCAGAATTTATAATTACTCAACATAACAAATTGACACAATACGAAAACCTTTTTATATCAAAAGTACAAGTACGTTCTCTCATATACGCTCAAACTCATTCTAGGGTATTATTACCCTATCTCTAATAAGTTAATCCCAAATAGAGCCAAGGCTTTCGCTAAACCAAAGCTCTGATATCAACTATAACGACCTGGATTTTGGACTGTTCAAAACGACATAATCCTCTATCTTATGGCCAAGTAATATTTAAAATTTAATTTTAGTATTTTAGGAATGGGTATATATCATTTCAATCCAAATCAGGTTCATAGGTATTTATCATTTCAACATACGTTATTAATTCATTTTAATGACCAATCTCGAGTTTATTTGATGCCTGTAACATCTAGGTTAAATGGTTGGGATTGATCGGTACAAACAACAATTTAATACCAATATATCGACCAGGTTAATTAAAAACATCATCAAACAAATCCATCTAAACATTTTAGTATCACATCAATTTACTTAACAGACGTTGGGTGTTAGACTAGCAATTTGATTCACATTCAAATGTATAAATTTAAATAAACAGTTAAATTAAATTCCACGATAAATGCTAGTCAACATAAATATATGCAAATTTAGCTACCAAACAACAATCAATGCAATGATAGTACAACATGATTTTAATCTAACTAATAATCAAATATTTTAGTTTATCGTGAGTGGGTTTAGTCACTCACCTTTGGTTTCAGTCGAGTTGAAATCCAAAATAAGCCCCAAAAATCAACAGTTCCAGAATCCATCCAAACCAGCGCCATATTGTCCAAAATTTCGATACGATCCTAGCAGGACAAACCGCGGGTTAAACCGAATTCATACGGAAAAGTTATGCAAGTTTTATCCTTCGAATTTCAAAAAATATATATAATCTCACCCCACATCAGCATTCACTTTCCACGTCACTAACAACTCTCCTTCTCCAAGTACCCGCTTCATCTATAGCATCGAATAGCCATGTCCAGGAACCCACATCTCACCATGCATGTTCTAAGATGACACACGCTTCCACTAAACAAAAGTTAAATCTGATTTCACCATCGTATCCCTCTTCCGAAATCAGGCTTGCTCATCACTGCCTTTTCCCTCGCGCACCACCAAGTCAAATCCGACCTACGCCATCTCCCTTCACGTCATTTGCAGGTTGCGACATCAAACTCCATGTCAACCCACTAAAAACGAAGACAAGATGTTAATCCCTATCGAGAACCCAGATCCAATATCAGACTCGCCGCACTCTACCTCCATCTGCGATAAAACCGAACCCTAATTTGGCCTCAACTCGGTCGGCCAACATCGCAAGCTTCAAACCGATATTGGGCGTGAAGCCCTTATCAATTTGAGTGTAAATCTGTGCGCTCCATGATTTTAGGATTAGCAGAAAATTTTATATAGATTTTAAAAGATGATAAAGAATTAGCGGACATGTTTATTTTAAACAAGAATAGCTGTAGCGGCTATAGGAAGAGAACGTGGAATTAGGTTTAGAGAGAAAGAGGGCTATTTATATTCAACATATTTTATAATTTAAATTCATTTCAAAGTGAATTCAAAACTTTATTAATTTTGTTCAAAATCAAGTAGAATTCAAAATAACTTCATAATTAAAATTTCAATTACTTTGAATTTCAATTTTGGTTATTACCCAAATTTAATTTGAATTTCGCTTATAAATTTCTATTCATTTCACTCAATTATTTTAATATTAAAATATCAATTTCAGTATTTATAGATATAAACCAAATTGAAATTTTAGTTAAATCAATACAAGCTACTCAAGTCGAATTTTAAACACTTAAGCAATTTTATATAATTCACACCATAAGCTTTCACAAACAAATCATTACGTTTTAATTATAAATTTATTAACTCTATCTAATTTTAATATTAGATTTCAAACCTCAATATTTAATTGTAACACTCCACGTCCGTTAATGTCACTGACAAAGGGAATGCATTAAGCTTCGTGGAGCATTTAAGTAAACAGAACGAAATCTTACAAGACAGAAAAAGTAGTACTTGAAAATTTTGTAATTTTATTGCAGCGGAAACAGAAATAAGTTTGATTACATTGCCAAATACCGAAATCAAGTACATAATATCAATCTTGTACAAAACCTTTGGAGTTCATAATTTTAAAGCCATAATCCCCAACAGAAAAATGCCATACGCAGAATCAAAGCCAAGCAATACACCTTTCACTTCAAGCTAGAAGAAAGAGATATCAGAACTAAGCTTGAGTATTTCCTCCCTAAGAACCTGAGGGGGAGGGGAACAGATGAAAAGAGGCGAAACAAACTAGGTCAGACATAAGTCTGGTGAGTCCAATGACTTTAACAATATAATTATAAAAGTAACAGGATAAGAACATAATCTGGAAAGCAAGAAATGACTGTAGAATAAACAGACATGACAAAGCAGACAAGATGAACAATATATAATGTTGATTGCGCTTCTAATCACTACAGGATAATTACTACACTTCACCAATGCTAGTAACACCGTATCATTACTAGTTACACCGCCCCCTTACTAGTCCTATACTAAAAGTTGATCCTTCTTACTAATCATGATAATGGCAGTTTCGTGTACTTCTAGCTGCTATCGTAGGTGCCCCTTTTTGCTCCTACCCCCACGAGTTGTACCCACTACCTTCCTCGTTCGATCGGCTCCCTAACTCGCATGTAATTATTACTTGTGTCATTCGACCTCGCTTATATGTATTCATTACTTGTGTCATTCGACCTTACTTGTATGTATTCATTACTTGTGTCATTCGACCCCGCTTGTATGTAGATACATGTGCTGGGCCCATCATGGAGTGTATCAATTCCCATGATGGCAACCCAACACGATTCAAGATGCACAGTGTATACTACTGATGCCCAGTGCCTGCTTTTTCCACTCCGGAGCACGTGCACGGCCATACACCATTGGAACCTACACTGCTGCACCACCCGCCACTATCTTGACCGCTTATAATCAGCCCAGTAATCATGCCCCACCCTTCCTAACTCAGGGTACCATGATACATCTATGTGGGTTACTGCTGAAATGGGTCCCCATTACTAGGGTTTCCTAATCAACATGTTATAATGGTTAAGTGTTCTCAATTTAACTTAACCCTACCCATCTGCTTAATTAACATCTTGTACTGGTTAAGTGTTGCCTATTCATATGTTACTTAACCTTCTCACTGATTCACGCATGTTTATTTAACGGTTAAGTTTGTGGGCATATATATATTAATATTACCCACTTATCCAAGATTTACTTAACCCTTCTCCTTATCAAGTCCATATGTATTATTGGTTAAGCTTGCCTTAACCTTATCCACTTTGTTTATGTAATATTGGTTAAGTTATCTTCTTGTCCATGTAAACTTAACCCACCCACCTAACATGTTGTATTCGTTAAGTGTTACCTGTTCATATGTTACTTAATCTTTCCATTCTTAGCATGTATGTTCCTTAGCTTTAATTTATTCATTAAAGCACCAACCTATCACATTAGAACTGTTGTTTGCGGTTGCTGGATGTGTCGGGTGGTTCTGGGCAGACTCCTACCGCAAACTCATTCTAACCTCGAGTTTTTGGGCTTAATGCGCTAATCTCTCACATTCGATCTATGTTGCTGCAGTCGCTGGATGTGCCGAGCGGTTTCGGGCAGTATTACACCGCAACTCAATCTAACCTCGGGTTAGGCACGTTCATCTTTTAGCCAATTTACATATTTACCATTCATGTCCAAGTTTATATGTAAATTATCCATAAGTGTGGTCAATTCAGGTTACGCTACATTTTCTAGCTATGCTGAAAATTATTTATACGATTACAACCCCTTTTTATGCCAATTACATAATATTAAACCTTTACCTAAACTTTTCCCCAACGTTCCCACGTCGTTCGTACGTATAGTTCATGTGATACGTTAGGCTTGCAATTAGCCCAACTCATAAAAAAAAGGGAAGAAACACATGACATCATAACTGGCATATACAATATAGATCTAAGACGGCATAAATCTGGTAAACAAATAAAAATAGATCCAATCAACATATTGAGTGCGAAGTAGCATGAATCTAAACATGAACTTGCACGGATTTAAACATATGAACATATAATTATAAATATATGGATTGATATGGATCTAATCATATAAACATGTAGATCTAAACATGTGAACATATAGTTCTAAACATATGGACTGATATGGATCTAATCATATAAACATGTAGATCTAAACATATGAACATATAGTTCCAAACATATGGACTGATATGGATCTAATCATACAAACATGTAGATCTAAACGTATGAATATATATAAAATATGATCTTATATGTATGAATATGACTTGCATATAATCTTTCATAACTTGCATAGATTGAGCAAACTTGCATACATAACTTGCATACGTAATTAGGCATGTGAACTAACAAAGAACATAACTTGCATATAATGAATCAAATCAAGCATAAATCAAAACATAGTTTGCAAAGACATAAACTTTATATGATTTACAAACATTTTCATACAGTCCAATTCATAACTCATTACAATTACATTTAAACAATTATCTTGTGAAAGTAACTGCACTCACAGAAAACGGATCTTGAATTCTGGGATCTGATTTCTAAAGTTGCTAAGCTAATCCGTTGATGTTGGCATTGATTCGTTCGTTGTTGTTCTAGAATTCCTTTTCGCAATTCCTAGGCTTTGAATCTTTATCTCTTATCTTTTATCTTTAATATAGAATTTGATTTGTTATGGTGGCAGCTAGGTTAGTTTGTAGATGAACAGCATGACGACATCATAGTTTAGGATTATGGGGTTTAGGGTTAAGGTCTGAGGTGATTATATATAAGTTTAGGATTAGTTAGAGCCATTAGATCAACATAGGATCCATCCAGACCATCCAGTCCAAGAGAATGAGTCATCAGGCCAATCAGAAGTCACCACGTAGCCCTAAGACCTAGAAAATTATCACTGCCACGTCAGTTAGGTACAAAACAAAATATTTCACCAAGATCTGGAGGGGGTCGACACCCCTATGTGGGGGTCGACACCGGGGTCGACACCCTCTAGCGGGAATTTTCCCGCCCACCCTGTTTTGTCTGATTTTGAATTTCGAACCCATTTTTGACTTTCTGGACCTATTTCTGAAGTATTGAACCCAATATATATATATATATGTATATGTATATATATTCTTCCCGCACGTATACAAACTTCAAACCTTAATAACTTCTTCATACGATGTCCGATTTACGCAAACTCGGAATCCTAAGCAGAATTTTGAGACGAACGCAATGGCTCAACTTATTTCACTTAATTATTCTTTTAAAGATTAATTATTTTTTAAATATCTCTCATGTCCCGTGTTAAAATTACGGGGTGTTATATTCCCCCCTACTTAAAGGATTTCGTCCCCGAAATCTTCAAGTCAAGAAGAATGTGTATCCTACCATCCAACAGCCATCTACTCAATCATTCAATCACAGGCATCCATTGTCCTTAAAGAGGTTTATAATGCTTTCATGATCATATGCATAGCGTGTGTATATGTCCTTATCTAGTGCAAAATCAGGCGGTCTACTGATTCAGTTGACCTCATTAATGCGAATTATGTCAGTGCCATGAGTTCATCATGCATGCAATTATTCCTAATCGTACTTTATAACTTCTACATGAGTGCACAATCATTCATACAAATGCAACATCTATAGATAACACATCGAGTTTCAATCCATATACAAATACATATATGCATATGCAATATAAAAGCGACTGAGCCGATCTAGTGTCTAATGTGTGTGTAAATGCATCCACGAGCAAACACTTGCATTCCACTTGCATCCACCAAACATAACATGTCTCAAACACATGTTTACAACCATTGGATCTTCCTAACTAAAGATCAAGAATGTAATCGAGAGGGTGCACTAAATGATAGGACAAGTCTAAACAATGTATTAGAAAAAGGAGAAATTAAGAGTACACCCTTAAAAATGAAAGGTTATAGCGTACGCGTCTTGTCTCCCGTTTCCCAAGTCGCTTCTCCTTGATCATCTCCTCATTGGATTTTAACCAACTTGACCTCTCTGTTGTGTAACTTCTTGATCTCCGATCCAAGGATGCATGTAGGAGCTCGTCTAATCGTGGCATCTTGCTCCACTTCCACTTCTCTAAGCATGCTCGGCTCCACAATTTCCACGGTATCATGCAAACACTTCCTCACATGCGACACGTGAAACATGTCATGAACACCACTAAGCTTTTTCGGCAACTTTACTTTGTTGTCTGTCCAATTCTTTCTGTAATGAGGGATTGCCCTACGAACCTTGGTGCTAATTTCTCCATAATCCCCAAAGCAAACTACGTTCCTCCATGGTGACACTTTAATAAAAACTCTGTCTCCAACATCGAACTCAAGGTCGGTTCGTCTCTTATCAGCGTTTGACTTTTGTCGGCCCTATGCCGTCTTCATTCATCTTCGAATCAAGTCTATCTCCCCAGAAGTTTCCTTAACCATATCTGGCCCAAGTAAAATCTTATCTGTAGATTTCCACCAACAAGTTGGTGATCGACGCGATCGTCCATAAAAAACCTAATACTAGCTTAATAATTGTTGTTATAAGCGAACTCCAGAAATGGAAAGTGCTCTTCTCATGTCCTCCAAAATCTAGGATGCATAACCTCAAAAGACCACCCTTTTTGTCCATCAATCCATCCGTGGATGATACGCGATGCTTAAACATAACTGCGTACCTACTGCCTTTTGCATATCACCTTTCCCTCTTGCATCGAAAATTGCTCCAAGCCTTCCCTCGCAAGTACCGGTATATACTGTGAACGGTTTACTCCCATCTAGCAAAGTCAAAACTGGGGCCGATACCTTCGTAAAGCCCTTAACGAACTTCCTATAGTAGCCCGCCATCCCTAGAAAACTTCTTAATTCCATTCCTTTTCTAGGAACCATCCAATCTTGGATTGCCACCACCTTTGTAGGATCCGCTTCTATCCCTTCCTTAGAGACTATGTGTCCTAAGAACCTCACTTATTTCCTCCAAAAATGACATTTGGAGAACTTAGCTTTGAGTTGATGCGCTCTATGGTCTCTAAGATTTCCCTAAGATGTAGGGTATACTCTCCCTCTCTTCTTGAGAAAATCAAATTACTATCCACAATGACTACCACAAACTTGTTCAGGAACTCCCTAAACACCCTACTCATCAAGTCTACGAAATATGTGGGTGCATTCGTCAAACCCAAAAAAATTGTATGACGAGCTCTTCGAAGAAACCATTAGAAGTCCTAAAAGCAGCCTTATCTATGCTATCCTCAGCTACCCTCAACTGGTGAAATCCTATAGCTAAGTCCAACTGCGAGAAAACCGAAGCACCAACTAACTAATAGAACAAATCATCTATCCTCAGCAATGGGTGTCTATTATTCTTTATGAGCTTGTTCGGCTCCCTATAGTCCACGCACTATCTAAGCGAACCATCAGTCTTCGTAGCAGAAACAACCGGAGCACCCTATTCTGAAATGCTTCTTCTTATGAACCCTTTCTCAAGTAGCTTCCCTACTTGTTTACTGAGTTCCCTCCTCTCTCTTGGAGCCATGTAGCGCACTGGCAATGCAACTGGCTTTTCATTATCTACAAGTATATTCGAAGGTCTATCTCGCGCCTCTGGGTAGACCCCGAACCTCATCAAAGATGTCACCATTCTCACGTACTACATAAGCAGATTTCAAATCATCGATGAATGCGTCAAGAGATTCTAGGTATCTAAGTATCACTGAACCCCTAGGGTCACAAGAAATATCAAGGGTCTT
This sequence comes from Allium sativum, assembly GCA_030737875.1. NCBI lineage: Eukaryota > Viridiplantae > Streptophyta > Magnoliopsida > Asparagales > Amaryllidaceae > Allium > Allium sativum. Next base: position 32,795 of record JASFAX010002135.1, read on the forward strand.
TCCACAACGAGTCAATAGTCTAACTACCATCTTTTCACAGTCTTGGATGGCGCCATGCCTGGCTAGCCAATCCATCCCCAGAATCAAGCCATATCCCCGTGAAACCAGGAACAAAGGCATTGCATTCAAACCCAACGCCCAAGATAGACATTCTCAAAACCCGACAAACCATAAGGATTTGAGACTACAATGGGATCCATAACTAGACTAGTATTTAGGTGCAGTGTTTCAACTAACGAAGCAGATATAAACGATTGCGAAGCACAAGAGTCAAACAAAGTTCGAACTGATGACTGAAAAAGGAAAATCAAACTTTCAACAGAAATGCTTATATCTCTCTCCTGTCCTGGTGCCATGAGAGCATGAATCTGCCCTCCAGTAGTAGGTCCTATCCTCAGTCCATGCCCTTGTCCTTGCCTCCTTGGGCAGTCTTTAATCAACTGTCTTGCCTTACCGCAATGAAAACAACCAGGCTTCTTCTTCTTCCCACAGTCCTTAATTACATGGCTCGTTATACCTCAAATAAGACACCTTCTTTTGTCACGAGGTTAATTATTCTTTCTACTTCCTCCTTTACCTTCTTCGTGGATTAAAGCTATATCAACAAATTCCTCATCCTTAGGTTGTGCTCCTTAGCCTAAACTCCCTCATCGATCAAGAAGCTAGTTGAACTTTCCTTCCATTGTCTATCTCCAAGATACTAAACAAGTCCTTCACTTCCTTGAGCCAATTTATAGCCTCGACAAACATCTTAGTCCTATGAAAAGGTTTTCCGCCCATCGCACCGAAGTCCTTCCATATCTTGGGAAAGGCATCTAAACGTGGAGAAAGAGACTCAAGAAGGAAAAAGGAAGATATTCGAAACAAAGAATCGAAAGATAGATATATGGCTTTTAGGTATTATGTTTTTCATAGTAAATCTTTCTCTTGAAAACTCCTTCTTTGAAACATGTTTTTGAAAATAATATTTTTGAAAACGGTTTTCAAAATCTTATATCTGTTCTGGTAACCTTCAGCTCTGATACCACGTGTAACACCCCACGTCCGTTAATGTCACTTACAAAGGGAATGGATTAAGTTTCGGGAGCATTATAAGTAAACAGAACAAAATATTACAAGATAGAAAGAAAATAGTACTTGAAAATTTTGTAATTTTATTGCAGGGAAACAGAAATAAGTTTGATTACATTTCCAAATACCAAAATCAAGTGCATAATATCAGCCTTGTACAAAACTTCCAGAGTACATAATTTTAAAGCCATAGTCCCCAACAGAAAAATGCCATACGCAGAATCAAAGCCAAGCAATGCACCTTTCACTTCAAGCTGGAAGAAAGAGATATCTAAACTAAGCTTGAGTATTTCCTCCCTAAGAACCTAGGGGGGACGGAAGAAAAGAGGCGAAACAAACTAGGTCAGACATAAGTATGGTGAGTTCGACGACTTTAACAATATAATCATTAAAGTAACAGGATAAGAACATAAACTGGAAAGCAAGAAATGACTGTAGAATAAGCATGCATGACAAAGAAGACAAGATGAACAAGATATAACGTTGATTGCGCTTCTAATCACTATAGGATAATTACTACACTGCACCAATGCTAGTAACACCATATAATTACTAGTTACACCGCACCCTTACTAGTCCCATACTAAAAGTTGATCCCTCTTACTAATCATGATAATGGTAGTTTCATGTACTCCTACCTACTATCGTAGGTGCCCTTTTTTGCTCCTACCCCCACGAGTTATACCCACTACCTTCCTCGTTTGATCGGCTCCCTAACTCGCACGCATTTATTACTTGTGTCGTTCGACCTCGCTTGTATGTATTCATTACTTGTGTCATTCGACCTCGCTTGTATGTATTCATTACTTGTGTCATTCGACCTCGCTTGTATGTATTCATTACTTGTGTCATTCAGCCCCGCTTGTATGTAGATACCTGTGCTGGCCCCATCATAGGGTGTATCAATTCCCATGATGGCAACCCGACACAATTCAAGATGCATAGTGTATACTACTGATGCCCAGTGCCTGCTTTTTCCACTTCGGAGTACGTGCACTCCCGTACTCTATTAGAACCTACATTGCTGCACCACCCGCCGCTATATTGACCGCTTATAATCAGCCCAGTAATCGTGCCCCACCCTGCCTAGCTTAGGGTACCATGATACATTTATGTGAGTTACTGCTGAAATGGGTCCCCGTTACTAGGGTTTCCTAGTTAATATGTTATAATGGTTAAGTGTTCTCAATTTAACTTAACCCCACCCATTTTCTTAATTAACACGTTGTACTGGTTAAGAGTTGCCTATTCATATGTTACTAAACCTTCTCACTGATTCATGCATGTTTATTTAACGGTTAAGTTTGTGGGCCTATATATACTAATATTACCCACTTACCCAAGATTTACTTAACCCTTCCCATTAACAAGTCCATATGTATTATTGGTTAAGCCTGCCTTAACCTTATCCACTATGTTCATGTAATATTGGTTAACTTGTCTTCTTGTCCATGTTAACTTAACCCACCCACCTAACATGTTGTATTCGTTAAGTGTCACTTGTTCATATGTTACTTAACCTTTCCATTCTTAGCATGTTTGTTCCTTAGCTTTAATTTATTCATTAAAGCACCAACCTATCACATTAGAACTGTTGTTTGCGGTTGCTAGATGTGCCGGGCGGTTCCGGGCAGAATTCTACCGCAAACTCATTCTAACCTCGGGTTTTTGGGCTTAATACGCTGACCTCTCACATTAAATCTATGTTGTTGCAGTCGTTGGATGTGCTGGGCGGTTCCGGGCAGTCCTACACCGCAACTCAATCTAACCTTGGGTTAGGCACGTTCATCTTTTAGCTAATTTACAATTTACCATTCATATCCAAGTTTATATGTAAATTATCCATAAGTGTGGTCAATTCAAGTTATGCCACATTTTCTAATTATGCCAATTACGTAATATTAAACCTTTACCTAAACTTTTCCCCAACGTTCCCACGTCGTTCGTACGTACAGTTCGTGTGATACGTTAGGCTCGCAATTATACCAACTCATAAAAAAAGGAAAAAGGGAAGAAACACATGACATCATAACTGGCATATACAATATAGATCTAAGACGGCATAAATCTAGTAAACATATAAAAATAGATCCAATCAACATATTGAGTGCGAACTAGCACGGATCTAAACATAAACATGCACAGATTTAAACAAATGAACATATAATTCTAAACATATGGACTGAGGTGATTTAGGCGTTGATTTGTTTGTTGTTGTTCTAGAATTCCTTTTCGCAATTCCTAGGCTTTGAATCTTTATCTCTTATCTTTTTATCTTTAATCTGGAATTTGATTTGTTATGGTGGCGGCTAGGTTAGTTTATAGATGAACAACATGACGGCATCATAGTTTAGGATTATGGGGTTTAGGGTTAAGGTATGAGGTGATTATATAGAAGTTTAGGATTAGTTAGAGCCATTAGATTAACATAGGATCCATCCAGATCATCCAGTCCAAGAGAATGAGTCATCAGGCCAATCAGAAGTCGCCACGTAGCCCTAAGACCTAGCAAATTGTAACAATCCGGAAAATGTGAGCCAATTTAAAATTTTTAAATTGGTTATTTCAAAGAAATTTAAACAATTTAAATAAAATATTTCAATAAAATAATGAATTAGAAATAGTGCGGCAGTTTGAAAATTTGAATTCAAACCTGGACTGACTATACCGGGTGCAAAAATAAAACGGATTTTAGTGAAACCAAAAATATTTAAATTTGTTTATGAATATCTTTCTAACGTATCTGAAAAATCGAAGTTTCATAGCGGGAATCAAAAGTTATCACCAAATGAATTTTCGGAAAGGTCGCTATAGAGAATATATAGCCCTTGAAAATAGACATTTTGCAAATGACCTCGGAATTCGATAAAACCACTTTTGTTGGATCTGGGATGTTAAATTATTGCTAGGTTTCAAATTTCATAATTTTTGAAGCTAGTATGTGAGCGTGGTGAAAGAAAATGTGATTGGTCAATTTCTGTTAAATTGGATCGACCAGAAAATGGCCATTTTTCAAACGATCTCAGAATTCGACAAAACAAGTTTTTTTGGGACCGTAGCATCAAAACATAGCTAGATCTATTTTTCTGGAATTTTTCGAATCAGTTTGTCACCCTGGCAAATTGAAATGTACGTACAAATTGAATATTAAATGTTTTATATTTTAATTTGAAGAATAACTGACCGTAACAATCGAATTGGCCTATAAAACATATCCCATTGTGTTTGGGATGGGGGTATTTAGCTAGGGGCGACAGTCGTTGGGTTTGAATCGGTGTTCGTTTGGAGAAACACTGCTTTAAAATTTAATAAAACCATGGACCAATAGGATTTTTCCATTCATAATTAAAATAAAATAAAAATATCTCAAACCCCCCCTGATAACCCTCGGCTCGACGGCAAAAACCACACCTAACTTCCCGACCAAATTCCGACCCCACAGCCAACGTTAGCCCCCGACACCACCCGATCTTGGAAGCGCTCCTCCTCCTCTTCAAATCAATACCCACCACGCCCCGCCTCGTCGACCGTAGCGCCTGAATCACCTCCCCAAAGTCGGCGACTTCACAGCGCCGCCCTGCCAAATTCCGACCACCGAGTCCCCCCTCCGACCATCGACAGGCGCGCCTCTCTCCCCTCTTTCATGTGGTGCAGTCAGATTTTGTTACCGTTGCACGGATTTCACGAATTTGCAAAACCTAGTTTGGAACTAAACTGAAAGGTATCGGCTTTGGCCATTTTAAACTGATTTAAACACTTTTAAGTGTTACAAACTTTGAAAAATCGTATATTTATCGTGTGTTAGCGAAATTCGATGAAATAAGAAACATCGTGACCGCAAGGACTCTCTCTACAATCTAGAAGAGACCGCGGATTTTTCTAAGCTAGCTACGATTTTTAGCATTTCGAAAACCAATGTGAGAAATCTAAATTGAAATCATGTTGTATAAGTTATATAAGCAAAGTATAAATTATATACGCGTTGTATACCTCATGTACGTGTGTTGTATAAATTATATGAGCACCTCATGTACGTGTGTTGTATAAATTATATGAGCGATGTATAAATTATACAAGCGTTGTATTAAACATATATGCATTGAAATTGTGTTGAAATCGAAGTGAAATATATTTATATACGAATATATATACATACATATATATATACTCCCCTCGTCCACAAACCATGGACGATATTTATTGCTTGTGATTGGCGTAAAAATATGTGGTATGACAAATGGTTGAAAATAATTGTTTGTGGTTGATATTGTTGGATTGTGGTTGAAAAATATCTTTGTGGTTGAAAAATACCCTCTTGTGGTTGAAACAAATTAGAATAGGATTGTGGAAATGAAAATAAAACATGCCGCCTGCGTGCGAACTAGATGCATGAAATCCCCATTGTCAAAAACCACGAGGTTTTAAGGTAGAGCGAGGAGCCACACATCGGGACGGTGCCGGTTTTAACTACCCTGTCGTTATGCTGTCGAAATTTTCTGAAACATTCATGTGTTGAATAGAAATTCATGTGTTGAATGGTATTCGTGTTTTAAATAAATTTTTTTGACAATAAAAATCACAATTTTATTTTATATATACGAACTATATAGAACATTCATGTGTTGAATAGAAATACATTCGCTGAATAGAAATTCATGTGTTGAATGGTATTCATATTTTAAATAAATTGTTTTAACAATAAAAATCACATTTTTATTATATATATATGAACTATATAGAACATTCATGTATTGAATACAAATTCATTTGTTGAATAGAAATTCATGTGTTGAATGGTATTCGTGTTTTAAATAAATTGTTTTAACAATAAAAATCACATTTTTATTATATATGTGAACTATAGAAAACATTCATGTGTTGAATAAATATTTCTGATGATAAAATTATTATTTTTGTCATGTATACGCCTCGCTAAAAATACACATGTGTTGAAATAAAAGTTCAGGGGTTGTAAATATTATTTTTAACCTGTTTTGGATCTAAATAAAATAGTCAAGAGTTGAAATATATATATTTTTGTTCGTCAAAAATATCATTTTATCCTATGTATGAAGTGTTAAAAATAACAGTGTGTTGAAATAAATATTTGTTCACTAAAAATATTATTATTAGCTTTGTTATGCATATATATATTTATATATATATGTGTGTGTGTGTGTGTATGTGTGTGTGTGTGTTGAACAGAGAAAATGGATTAGCTGTGGAGTGAAGAATTTATTTGTGTGCCCGACAAATAGGTAAGCCTTAATGAGTTGGCTGCGAAATTTTGTTTTTATATCAACTCCTGTGAATGCCATTAGATGCGGAGTGCTGGTTATTCTGTGTGTAATAATAAACATCGCCATAGAATAGTAACAATTAATTTTGAACTACACTATATGGCATACTTCTTGACGATAGGCATACTTAATCATATACCACATAAGTATTTGGAGCTTAGGTGACGAGGTTGAAGATTTACCATACGAGCGAGAGGCTTGTATGGCGATGACTATATATTACAGGTTTAACTGATGACTGATCTGGACTATATAAATTGTAACGGTAAATTCCCAGATTAATAAAAACCCCACACGGGTCTGGAGATGACAATAAACACGTATCTCTGGTCATTAAGGCACAAAAACCATTTATAGGGTGACGATAATTTTTTCTCTGGAGTTATGATTTATACACACTCCCATGTGGACACTGGAATATATCACTATAAATATGTGTATGCTTATTAGGATTTATTGGGTACCTAATACAGCCCAATAAATTTCCAAACCCCTTCCCGTACAAAGGAGGTTATGGCGAAAATTTTCGAAATATAAAGGCGTTAGTGAAATATTTGAAGTGAAAACGATATTGAAATCGTCAAATGAATTATATATATATATATAAATATGAATTAAATTAAAATGAATCGAGGCCGTGTAGTTCGCGTTTTGAAATCATAACTTCAAATGACTATACCGAAAGATCCGACCGTCGGATTTTCACAAAACTGGAACCGTTGGGTTCGCTTTGGGAATATCTTCCCAGTGATATAAACTTTGTTGAAATCCAACGGTTAGATTTCCCGACATGTGTAAAACAAATTTGGGAAAAAACAGCGCCAGTGCCACGGCACGACCTAAAACGTCGTTTAATTAAATATGGCCATTTTTAAATAAATAAAAATGGTGAAAAATCGTTATAAAATATTATAAGCGACATGGAATGGAAATATACCAATTTTTCTTGGTTTGCTTGATATTTGATGGTTGAATGTGTTTGACATGAAAACTTTACTAAAGAACTGAAATGTGAATGTCGAATAATTTAACCATGGAAAGAATTGATTTGAATTCTAAATATACGTTAATTATTTGAAAAGGCCGAGCTAATCCTCATTTCAAATAATTGATCGAACGATTCGAAGTTGAAAATACGAAGACAGTTCAAGACCGACGATCTTCGTATCGGATGGATGGGCGTTGTTGAGGTTCCTGATTGGAGTAGCTACCTTGAATGGGCGGAAGTAGTAGCTGTTTGGACGTATGTGTTGATTGTACGGATATGGGAGGAATATGGTGCCTCCGGTTTCATTCAGACCCAGAACGGACTTGTAAATGGATTGTGTGTCTGACATTAGATTTTTTTCTGTGCTGATTGATCTCTGTCTGTTGGCGGCGAAGAATTTATTCTCTTGCTTAACGCCCTTCCCTGAGACGTACGAGCTTAGAGGTTATATATCGATAGAAATCAGTCGTATGGAGTGGATTGCCTGTGTGGCATGCCAAGATGCAGTGATCAAGGCTTCATTTGCAAAGCAAAGTCTTGTGGTCGATGATCAAAGTACGGCCTACGTGTCCTAGCTTTGTGTACATCGTGGATTCGCGACCCTCACACCTCGGTATGAGTTAAAAACGGGATAAGGACTGCAGGGAGAACACGACATTTCTTTCTAGCTAACGGTAGTGTCAGTGCTTAAACCGGCTGACATTTATATTATTTTTACCCATGTGGTTATTGGAATGAGGCGCCTCGATTTTAGGTCTGTTAAGACTGGGAAACGTGTGTTCAGGAATTGCCAATCCTCAAACGTAAGAGAGGACCGACCCTGAAGATCCAAGGTTACCCGGAGTGTGTAGTCCTGAGGCATTTGCTAGAGTGTCTCGAAGCGGAGAGGAGCTTGCTCCTTGCCTCGACTCATGATGGAATCCAAATTTCCAATACGAAATAACGGATTTGATTGTTGAACTAGTATGGCGACATAGTGGTATGGGGGATTTATGCCGTCTATGATTGATATTTATGATTGTATTCGCTTTTGAAACATATATGCACTAGAAATAATATCAAGTGATTTTGCTTTGCATGTATTAAGCATATTTTGGCCATTATAAGGTAAAACTCTATCCTCCGGTTTGCATTGCATTGTGTGATAGGACTTGAGTCTTATAATGGCTTCATTCTTTTTAAAAGGCATTGCGTTGTTTAAAGAATTTACTTTGTTTTAAATGCACTGGCAATCACCGGAGTAAACCCGTTCCGTGTGTGGTCCTATGATTTGCCTTATTACTATTGTTTAACTAGTTAAGTAGATTTCTCATACTAGTCCCACAACTGGCTCGTTGTTTGTTTCACTTTGCAAACTCGGGTGCCCTTATTTTCACACGGTGTAACAACCCGTATTTTCAATAACCTGTAATAACATAAATCGAGGCAGAATTTAATTCTAAAATGGGAATCAAGGGAAACGGGCTATGCCATTGCGTTCGTCTCGGAAAAATACGCGAAATAGAGTCCGAGTTTTCGAAAATCGGAGTCCGTATGACCAAGATATGGCCTCGCGAAGTTTCACGAAAATTCCTAAATTAAAGTATACTTAATTAAGTGAAATGGGTTGTGTAGATATATATATATATATATATATTGATATATATATATATATATAATTGAAAATTTAATAAATAAATATGCAAAAATGCTCAAAACAGCGAATTGGGAGAGGGGAATAACCGAACCGGCCGATTTTTGAAGTCGACCCGAGCCCGCTGGGTCGACTAGGGGTTAATCCAGGGTGTTTGGCTGTCAACCCGTGGGCCGATTCGCTCAAGTGCAGATTTTGCATTTGAATGGTTCTCATGGTCCATCTTTAATCTAAAGGCCCTAGATGGTTCCTACACTTGACTTCTTCCCCAAGACATGCTTTGATGGCTTGGATTGAATCTAGGGTTAATCCTATGGCCTAAAACACTTGCCTAATCTATAAATAAGACCCTAACCTACCCTAATTCATTCATAATTAAACCTAGTGACTAAACTATGGCAAAATGCTAGCTCTCATGGCCTCCACTAATTTTATGAAGAGGGTTGCATACTAATCACTCTCTAATCAACTTCTAATCCCTTCTTAGCATCTTAATCTTCTTCATTTGGTGTTCAAAGTTGCTAGTTGTGAGTTTCTATCACTTTGATGATCTTTTGGTAAACTAATTAGATGAGATGTGATGAGATTTATGGTTTTGTATGTGGGTTAATGAGCTTTGAATCATATGATATGATGTTAGCATTAATCTTATGTTTATGCATGTTGAGTATGTAAGCTTATGCAAGTTTAATATGATGTATGTTATGTTTGCATGATGCTAAATATGCAAGTTGTGGGCTATGTAATCATATGCATGTTATGCAAGTTCATGGTAATATGCTATGCAAGTTACATGTATGTAAATATGCAAGTTACATGTTTGTTAATATGCAAGTTACATGTATGTAAATATGCAAGTTACATGTTTGTTAATATGCAAGTTACATGTTTGTTAATATGCAAGTTACATGTATGTAAATATGCAAGTTACATGTTTCTTTATATGCAAGTTACATGTTTGTTAATATGCGAGTTACATGTATGTAAATATGCAAGTTACATGTTTATTAATATGCAAGTTCATGATGACACATTATGCAAGTCTATAAGCTAATATGCAAGTTTGTTATGCAAAATGAATATGTAAGTTATGTGACATATTATATGCAAGTTATGTGACATGTTATGCAAGTTCATATGCAAGTTATGTGTTTGTTAATATGCAAGATGGCACCTTTGAAACATGTTCATTCATATGCAAGTTGACACCTTTTATATGTGTTATATCATGAACGAAATTACGTGGGAACGATGGGGTAATTAAATACATAAGTTAATAAGATTGTGTGAAATTAATATAATTATGCATAACACAAAATAAATAAACATAGTATGGGAATTTGCCTATTTGGTTAGGTGTACCCATACTATGTGTTGGGAATTTACCTATTGAGTTAGGTCTACCCCATGGGAATTTACCTATTAAGTTAGGTCTACCCATGTTAAGGAAACTTGATTAATTAGGGATAATTAATATAAAATTATGAGGGTGATTAATTAGGTGTAATTAATTGACTAAGACACGAGGTTGGACTCAGTTGTAGCGTAAAACTGCCCGGACCCAACCGGCTTAACCAGTTGCTACAAATGTTAGCCCAATGTGAGAGGTCTTAGGCACAAACTAAATACGTAATTAATGTAAAGACACGAGGTTAGACTCTGTTATGACATAAGGCTGCCCGGACCCAACCGGCTTAACCAGCGGTCATAAAAGACAGTCTAATGTGAGAGGTCTTTACAAAGGTTACGTTCTTAATTAATTAATTAAGAAACACTTAACCACATTAGCATGTAGAGGGACATGAGGGGTTAAGTGGGTGCCTCGGGTGGCATGAGAAAATCTAGTGGTTGCCTTGGGTGGCAATAGAAAATACGATTAGAATACTTAACCAAAATGGAACATGTAATTAAAACATGATTAAAGGGTTAAGTGGGATATACTAGAAAAAGGGACAAGCTTAGGTGGGTAGCTTGTGGAGGCCCATTTCAACCAGTAACCCATACGTATCTTTGTGGGCTCGACCCATGTCGAGGACGGGACACGCATACTGGGCTTGACTGTAAGAGGCAAACGGGTTAGCGGTGGCAACGCAAGTCCAACGGGCTTCATATGCGTGAGTGGGCCCGGGCTGGTAGGTAAGCCGTTGTTGCATCGAGTAGATATAAGCCGTGCACCTTTAGTTTCATCAGGTTGCCACATTGGGGAATGATACATCCCACGGTGGGGCCAGCACGGGTATCTACGTTAGGGAGCCGATCGAATGGGAAGTAGTGTGTACACCTAGTGGATTGTAGGGCCCCGTGGCGCCTACTTGGTCACCTAGGGGTACGCAGGTACTAATTAGTAAATTTTATAAGTCCTTGGGTGGGATCAACCTTTAAGTTAGGAACGACTGGTGTGGTGCAGTTTAGTAATTTACCTTAGGGAGGGTAGATGCGTCTTTATCCTTTATCTTCGTTTAGTTGACTGCTTAGGGTAGCCATTCATCCCTATATGTTACCGTATATCAGTTTATGTCTTCTCTGGTTACTTTAACGATTGTATTGTTAAAGTTATAGGACTCGCTCAGACTTATGTCTGACCCTGTTGTTTTTATCTTTTTCCCAACCCTCAGGTCCTACGGTGGATCCTAGCAGTAGTGGAGCTTGATCGGATTGCAGTTCCAGTCTTTAGGAGCTTGGATAGATGTAAAGCTCCAGTTATCCAGTTATCTTTTCTTTTGTTTGGCTATTGTATGAGAATGGGATTATGTACTTCTTTATTTTGATGGATATTGTACTTGACCTTTATTGTGGTTTTATGATGTAACCAGACATGTTTTACTTCCGCTGTTATGAGATGATGTTTTAAAATTTCAAGTACTATTTATATCTGTCTTGTTGAAATTTTTCTGTTCTATATTCACTAAAATACTCCACCGATGCTATGGCATTCCCTTAGTGAGTGATCATAGCGGGAGTGGGGTGTTACACGTGGTATCAGAGCTTAAGGTTACCAGAACAGATAAAATTTTTGAGAAAAACTACTTTCTAAGAGTATTTTCGAAGAAAGTATTTTTAAAAGCATGTCTTCTAAGAGAAAAAGTTTTTGAAAAAGAAAAGCATAATCCCCAATAGCCATATCTTTATCTTTCGGAATCTCCTTTTTGAATCTTTCCTCTTTTGTTTCAGCATGGCTGAAGATCTTAACATCCCGGAGGGTTTAGTTATACCACTATGGTATAGGAGGTTGCAAGAGGCTAGGGCCGCGGCTGCGGGTCCGGCCAATGCTACTACACCAGAGACAACCGCTCCTCCTCCTCAGCCTAGAGTGGATAATTTTGCTAAGGTTTGCAAGGAGTTCAAGGCTATAGGAGGAAAACCTTTTCTTGGTTCAGAGACTTTCGTAGAGGCTAGAGATTGGCTTAAGGAAGTGGAAGAGTTGCTAGATATCTTTGAAGTGGAAGAGGGAAAGAAAGTCAAGTTGGCGGCTTGGTTAATGAAGGGAGAGGCCTCATTCTGGTGGGAGGTCACTAATGGAGAACGCCCTGTTGACTCTTGGGCAGATTTTAAGCAAAGGTTTGGGGCTAAGTTTCTCTCAAGGGCGGAAGAGAATCTGTTTATGGAGAAGTTCTTGAATTTGAAGCAAGGGAATCTCACGGTGAAAGAATATGTCAACAAATTCAATCAATTAGCAAGGTTTGGCATAGAGTTGGTGAATACACCGGAGAAGAAGGCTTTGAGGTTCGTTAGAGGCTTGAACGAACCATTGCAAGGAATAGCTATGACTCACATTCCTATGGGGGCCACTTTTGAGAAGCTTGTCTACATGGCACTTATGCATGAGGATGATAAGAATTCTAAGGCACCAGAGAAAAAGGGGGATCAGAAGAAACCGCAACAGCAACAACAAGGCAAGGGCGGAAAAGGCAATGGTGACAAAAAGAAGACGAAGAAGAAGTGCTTCAATTGTGGAACACCAGGACACCTTAGTAAGGATTGTCGCAAAAAGAAGAAGACCGGTTGCTTTCATTGTGGTGAAGCAGGGCATCTTGTGAAAAACTGCCCAAAGAAGGGGCAGAAGACGGGGTCTACCTCAGGAGGCCAGGTGCAAGCTCTTATAGCACCACCTCAGTCAGGGGGGCAAGTTCAGGTTCTCTCAGTTCCACCGATTCAGCAGAGAGGTAGAACTATTTCCGTTGAAAGTCTGGTTTTTCTGTTTGATCATCCAGTTCGTACTTTGTTTGACTCTGGCGCATCGCATTCTTTTATCTCATCATCGTTAGTTGAGTCACTGCACTTAGACACCAGTCTAGTTGATGATCCCTTGGTTGTCTCAAACCCAATTGGGGGCTCCATATATCTGTCTATGATATGTTTGGGTTTGAAGATTTCTATACTTAGCGTTGAGTTTAGATGTGATGCTTTTGTATTGGGCTTCACGGGCTATGGGTTGATCTTGGGCATGGACTGGTTATCCAGTAATGGTGCCGTTCTTGATTGCGAAAGGAGAGTTGTCAGGCTCATGACCCGCTTGGGTAACACTCTCGAGATCTCTTGCAATCCCATGGAATCTGTTTTGCTAAGTTATCTTGAATCGCTCGATGCTTCGGTCGAGAGTTTGTGTTCTGTCAGAGTAGTCCGGGAATATCCGGATGTGTTTGAAGAAGTAAAGGGTTTGCCTCCGAAGCGGGAGATAGATTTCCGAATTTATTTGGTGGATAATGCCAAACCAGTGTCTTTGCCAGTACGCCACATGGCTCCTCGTGAGAGAAGAGAACTTCATAAGCAAGTAGGGGAGTTGCTTGAGAAGGGGTTCATAAGGCGAAGTATATCGGAGTGGGGAGCTCCAGTAGTGTTTGCCACGAAGGCGGATGGGTCCCTCAGACTTTGTGTGGATTATAGAGAACTTAATAAGCTCACGAAGAAGAATAGACACCCATTACCGAGGATAGATGATCTCTTTGATCAGTTGGTTGGCGCGTCAGTATTTTCGCAGATGGACTTAGCTACAGGGTTTCATCAGTTAATAGTGGCGGAGGACAGTATAGAGAAGACTGCTTTCCGGACTCCGGATGGTTTTTATGAGTGGCTAGTGATGCCATTTGGGTTGACAAACGCCCCCGCATACTTTGTTGATCTCATGAGTAGAGTGTTCAGAGAGTATCTGAATAAGTTTGTAGTAGTTTTTGTGGATGACATCTTGGTCTTTTCCAAGAATGAAGAAGAGCATGCCTTACATCTCAAGGAAGTGTTGGAGACTCTTCGAGCGCATAGTCTTAAAGCTAAATTCTCTAAATGCCATTTTTGGAGAAGAGAAGTGCGATTCTTAGGGCATGTGGTCTCTAAGGAAGGGATAGCTGTGGATCCCGCAAAGATAGTATCTATCCAGGATTGGAAAGTTCCTAGAAATGCTACCGAGGTAAGAAGTTTCTTGGGGTTGGCAGGATATTATAGGAAGTTCATCAAAGACTTCGCGAAGATATCAGCCCCATTAACCCGCTTGACGAAAAAGAATCTG
>JASFAX010002136.1:0-47283 GCA_030737875.1 Allium sativum
GAATTTAAATTATGAAACCTGGATGTTGTAGAAGTAAATGGCTAAAATAGTTGATATATATTGAATGATGTATGCCTGAAGAAGAAAAAAGGTTAGAGAGTAAATAATAAGTAAACCTCACTCTATTTCATTTAAAATTTATTTCATGATTGAAGAATAGAACCTACACATATTTTTGAGTACGCAACGCTACTTTTTACTAATTCTAATATTTCTTCGCAATGAGTTTTACCACGTGATCGGATCGACATGCTCAGGTATTTTGAGCTGATCGGACCGAGTCGATCACATATTTTCATTTCGTCGAGTTTTTTCAAGCCTATTAAATATGATTTTAGAAATCGACATTATTTCTATTCTTTTGTGAACAGTTCGCGACTTCAATCAAATCGCTTTGTGTTTTTCGATGATGTTCTCGTGATTCGAGCACGCCGTTATTCATAACCTTGATGTATGACTGTTAGCTAAAAGCCAATAAAACACATGTCATAATAAATTAATATTAATAAAACGTTAACATGGTTTATGGTAATTAAATTATCTATATTAACCTCTATTAGAAATTAAAATATGATTTCGTTTAAGTAAATAATATTTGAATTGTTATATATGTTGTGATCATTGATTGTTGATCAAAATGATAGTTAAGTTGTGGTCATCCTATCTTGAGAAGTTAAATTGAACATTGACCTATTTAGATCATCTTGTATTAGATCACTATTTAAATCTGTAAGTTAAATATTATATGTGAACTAATTTTAGTACATAAGTCCCAATAATCAATTAGGAGATAGAAACCCATACGAAATATATTGATTTGATTGATATTAAGTATCATTTGACCCTAAAAGACATTAACATTATCGTTTCGAAGAATCCAAAATCTAAATTCCACTTCGATTTGATTTATATGTTTCAAGTCAGAGATTATTAAATACATATTGAAGACGGAGTTTTATGCAAGGTTTGTTCTTTCTATCCTAGGTAGAAATTGCCGTAGATGGATATACAGGATAGTTCCTTTGATTTCTCTAATCCTAGCACAACTTATATGGATGAATGTCTGAATGAGTATACCTAATAGATCGCATAATTTCATCTCTTCAAACGTATTTACGCTGGTGGCGGAGGAATTCGTTTCTCTTAGCTTTATGCCCGTAATTATTTTTGGAGAAGTCAATTTGTGATTTGGCAGGTATGACGATCTGGCATTCAAAGTGAATGAAGATGTGCTTTGTCTAAAGGTAAGTTTGACCTCAAGCTTCACGGCTGGGAAATGATAAATTGGAAAGGCAACATGGTTGTGTGGGCTGCTCCCATTAGGGTGTGTTATCACTTATCTAGAGGAAATTCGCTTGGTTCTTTATTCTATCACTGTTGTACGCTTCAGAACAGTGGTTTGAGCCCGACCGTTGGTGATAATATTTTCAGTACACTCAGAGAAAATGAGTGGTTGGTCATGTGTGGTCGGGTTGCAAGATGTTCATGTTGAACCTAGCGTATTCCTCTCTAGAGATATGTTATCACATGGAGGATCCATACCTTATCATAGTTGGAAATCCATTATCCCTAAGCGTTTTGCGGTTTTGTTTGTATACTATGCAGTGAAATGTGATATGCAAGCATTTCACTAGATTTAAATTTATTTTGTAAACCCTAGACACTATTATAATATCTGATTTCGACATACAAAGTGTTTTTGGTTCTCATAAGGGTAAAACTAGTTCCGTGTTTATTTGCGGCGTGGTCTTATGAGATACCCTTTATTTCTCAAATTATTTTAAATCATCTACTCACACCTGTCCCACGACCGACCCAGAGTTTATTTTCTTTGTTTTCCCTAAACTCTTGGGTGCCTAAATTATACGGGCAGACAATTAGTTCAGAATTTTATAGATATACTAGAGGAGCTTGGAGCAGGAGGCTTCAACATGAGATATATAGAGTTTGTTTCCGCTGTGATGTATATATGTTGTAATTTGATGATGTATGTAAGTATAGATATAGTTTTGTATTTCAACAGATGTTACATAATATATTTTACTCAATCCACTGTGAGATTCGTATTTACTCTGATTTTGTTGTTGTTTCTTCCTTTTTCTTCTATTTTTAAATTCCTTTATTTCTAATTCTCATTTTCTAACTTCTTTCTTTTAACATTCTGGTATTTTCGGTGCTTGAAGTTCAACAGGTTATAGGATTATGTATTTGGGTCATTTTTTGAGATTGAAAATTCATTGGGTCGTTATAGTATAAGTATAATAAAAATACAAATGTGAAAACCAAATTAATTATTTTTTAAATCAAAGCATAATAGTAAAAATATAAAAGCCAAAGTACAAAATCTTAAGTTAGTACTTGTAACACCCCGTATTTTCTGTGAACGTCGAACTAACAAATTAAATTAACTTAATTTTTAAAAGAAGAACTAAGGAAAATGGGTTATGCCATTGCGTTCGTCTTGAAATTCTGCTTGGAATAGAGTCCAGGTTTTCGTAAATCGGACTTCGTATGAGGAAGTTATGTCCCTCAGAAGTTTCAGGAATTTAAATAAATTAAAACAGCTCAGATTTTAATTCAAAATTCAAATGAAAACAAAGAAGCGGGCTGGGCGGGATTTTTCCCGCCCTAGACCAGGTCGACCAGGGGGTCGACCTCCCCAATACAGGTCGACCTGGGTGTCGACCTCCCCTATACAGTTCGACCTGGGGGTCGACCTACCCCTCGCCCATATCCAAACAGTGACGATTTTCTGACCTATTGGTGAGTCTTTTCTGACTTGCTGCTGAGTCACTAGGGCATAGGTGGCAATTCTCGATAACTCTATCTAGTCTGGACGGTTGTGATTGCTCCTAGATGATCTAAACCTCTATAAAAGCAACCCTAGTCCTCAAACCTAAATCACACAAATTCATTCCAAGGAGCCACCATGCTGTCCATGATCATCCTAGCCTAGCCACCATTTCTTCTTCAACTAGAAAGCAAATTAGAAGCTACAAATCCAATCGAACCAAATCTAAATTAGAGAAATTGATAGTCTGCTTCAAGGGAGAGCTATTCAGTTTCAGAAAACAGATTACAGAAATACAAGAATCATTCTCTTTTTGTAAGTTCAAGTTACTTTCAGATGTGAATTCTTAATTGAAATTCTTGGCATGTAATAATCTAGATCCAAGCTATACTTGATTGTGAGATAATCCTTTCAGATTTATCAAATCTAATCTATTAGATTTATGCCTGCGATGTTATTCAAATCTAATCCATTAGATTTATGCCTGATGTAAGTAATCCTTTCAATTGAATCTGTGCTTGTATATGCCTTTGGGAATCAGTATTGACTATAGAATTGGTCCAATCATATCTATCCTTGTTGTATATCGGAATTGTAATCCTGTTTAAGTTCATGATATAGCTCTTGTCAAACCTATATGTCTGTGATGGTTCATAATGATATTCAGATCATATCTATATACCTGCAATGTATTCTATGCAAAACTTGTCCATTTGGTATATCAAATTTATTGGACCAATAGTCTTATCGTCATATGCCTATTCTTATGCCTCTTATGTTCCATAATGTTTCTCCGCTTATTTTATGAATCTTGAGTTGAATCTCAAAATACGTACGTTATGAATGCGGGGGTAATTGGGTATAACATAAAATTTACATTATTTGGCATAATTTGGAACTTGTATTATGGCATGACTGTTAAGATGCAATTTGGGGTAATTTGACATGAATTATGGAATATGTAATTTGACATATTGAACCAAGAAGTGGCATGAACGACAAAGTATGTAATTTGGCTTGAAAAAACTAGTTTTGGGCATAAGCTGTAAAATAGAATATTAAATCTAGATTGGGCATAACTGCTAGTTGGAACGCCAAGCATAGTGTGTATTGTGATTTTGGAGCATGACTATTATTGTAAATTTAGGGAAGATTGGGTATAGCCAATTTTGATTAATAACTTGAAATTGGAAATTTGTTGGGCATAACTTTGGAATTGGAACATGACTAGTTTTGGTGAATTTGGTAATTAGCATGTAAAATCTAGATTTGGGTATATATGGTAAATGTGTAAAATAAAGATGAACATGCCTAACCTGAGGTTAGATTGAATTGTGGTGTAAAACTACCTAGAACCGCCCGGCACATCCAGTAACCACAATAATACCTATCTAATGTGAGAGGTTAGTGCATCATGCCTAAGAAAAACCCAATGTTAGATTGAGTTATGGTGTAAAACTGCCCAGAACCGCCTGGCACATCCAGTAACCAAAACAACACATATCTAATGTGAGAGGTTGGTGCATTAATAAATCAATTAATGCTAATGAACAAGATGAATGACTAGGGTTAAGTTAATAGGAACACTTAACCAATATAACATGAATGACTAGGGTTAAGTTAATGAGAAACACTCAACCAATATAACAAGATGAATGACTAAGATTAAGTTAATGAGAAACACTTAACCAATATAAAAAGATGAATGACTAGGGTTAAGTTCATAGGAACACTTAACCAATATAACAAAATGAATGACTAGGGTTAAGTTAATAGGAAACACTTAACCAGTATAGCATGATAAATGGGTAGGGTTAAGTTAATAAGAAACACTTAACCAATATAACTTGATTTGTGGTAAGGTTAAGTTAAAAAAAAAGGGCAACACTTAACCAATCCAACATGATAAGTGAGGAGGTTTAAGTTAATAATAAACACTTAACCAATATGACACGATGAATGGGAAGGGTTAAGTTAACACGAGAGGGCAACACTTAACCAATATAACTTGATTTGTGGTAGGGTTAAGTTAACACAATAAGGCAACACTTAACCAAAGTAACATGACAAGTAGGTGGGTTAAGTTAACTTGAATTGATTAATGACACTTAACCAATATAACTTGATGGACGAACGGGGTTAAGTTAATAAGAAACACTTAACCAACATGACAAGATGAATGGGTGAGTTAAGTTAACATGAATGGACAACACTTAACCAATATGACATAATGGGTAGGAGGGTTAAGTACATATCGGGTTGGTGGGTAATATTAGTAAATATAGGCCCACAAAACTTAACCATTAAATAAACATGCTTGAAATAGTAGAAGGGTTAAGTACATATCAGGTTAGTGGGTAATATTAGTAAATATAGGCCCACAAAACTTAACCATTAAATAAACATGCTTGAATCAGTAGGAGGGTTAAGTACATATCGGGATGGCGGGTAATATTAGTAAATATAGGCCCACAAAACTTAACCATTAAATAAACATGCTTGAATCAGTGGGAGGGTTAAGTAGATATCAGGTTGGTGGGTAATATTAGTAAATATAGGTCCACAAACTTAACCAGTAGGAAACCCTAGTAATAGGAACCCACTTCAGCAGTAACCCACATAGATGTATCATGGTACCCTGAACTAGGCAGGGTGGGGCACGATTACTGGTCTGATTATAAGCGATCAAAACAGCGGCAAGGGGTATGTCAGTGTAGGTTCCGACGGTTTATGGGCGTGCACGTACTCCGGAGTGGGAAAAAGCGGGCACTGGGTACCAGTAGTTATACACTGTGCATCTTGAATCGTGTCGGGTTGCTATCATAAGGATAGATACACCTTATGGTGGGACCAACACAGGGTATCTACACGCAAGAGAGGGCCAATTGATACAGACACAAGAGAAATTAATACAAGTAGGGAGCCGATCAATAGGGTAGTAAGGGTACATCTAACACATTCATGGCAATTAGGCAGATTGAGGTGGAATCCTCATAATAGATGTACACCTAAAGGCTACCACAATTGTGGGGATTGGGATCACGTTATCATATTATCATTTTATACAGATTACTAGTTGGGAAACTAGTTAGGTGGTGCAGAGATATAGAAATCAGAATAACAGGGTAGTAGCGAAACAGAGAAAGAGTAGAAGCGCATTCAGTTTATCTTACCTTATCATACCTTATGCCTATCTTATGTTATCACGTTATCCCAGTTATCACGGTATTGTCTTATATTCAGTTTATTCATGTCATGATGCTTTTGCCTGTTTATATGCTGAAAGTCACTGGACTTACCAGACTTATGTCTGACCTAGTTTTGTTTCGCCTCTTTTCTTCCGTTTCTACCCCCCCCTTCCCCAAGGTTCACAGGAAGGAAATGTTACCACTTAGCTCAGTTTTCTTGCTTTGGACTCTCTCTTCCACTGCTATGGCTGGTTCATGCTTTATTGGGGAATATCATTGTTATTTTTATGCTTCTTTTATATTTGGAAATTTTTAAATCAAGACAGAAGTTCTATGTATTACTTTTAAGTATGATTGAGACAAATATTGCAAAAGCTTGACTGAACCACATTGTTTATAAAATGAATTTACTTTCCGCTGCTTTATTTGTCTATCTTGTAATTTATCTGCATCTTTTACCTAAGATGCTCCAACGAAGTTAAGGCATTCCCTTTGTGAGTGACCTTAATGAAGGTGGGGTGTTTCAGTACTTATAAATGTTAAAATTATAATATCAAAGTATTTGAATTTAAAGTATAAGTAGAAGTCTAAATTTAAAATGCTTAAAAGTAAATTTATTTAGAATTTGAAATTCCTTTTTGTAGTTTTTTTTTGAAAATATTATTTTGAAAACAGGGAATGTTTAAAAAGGATTTGAATACTTTTGAAAATAGATTTTTGAAAATAGGAATATTTTGAAAAAACATTTGTAAAATGGATGAAGATTAGATAAGTGCAACCTGAGGTTTAACATAAAATCTAAGACTTAGTAATATACTGAAATCTCGAACTTTTCAAATCTCACGAGTCTTCATTCTCTTACTTTGAATTGTTAATTTCGATCTTCAATCTTGATATTGTATTGTCTTCATTATCAATATTCTGCATAGTATCCTATATTATATACATTATATATTTAGATATTAATTAGTACATATGTAAATATAAAAATTTTGCTATTTGAGATTGCTATCATCAAAAAATTACCATCCATGGTATTAACAATCTCCCCCTTTTTTATGAAGATAATCATTTTATAAAATATCTTTGACATGATCTAGACTTCTCCGATCCCGTAAGAGACGGAGGAGCCCGAATTGTGTTGAGAACACGACGCATCAGAACACAAACATGAGAACATTTCATTTCTAATACAATAATTTACATCAAAGTACAAGATATCAGAGTTCAAATAAATAATATACAGTGTAAAATTATCAGAGAATAAAATACATAAATTTAAAATGTATAAATACAATGTACAACGGAAATACATTAACTAACACCACTGAAGGTAATATACGGATACAAAGCTTTCCGAATATACCTCCACCTGTAATCCAGGTTCCTATGAAAAGAAATATCTGAAAATCCAAAACTATAGCTGCCTGTGCGGAAAATATAGGCACCCAGAGTTTAGGTAGAAACAATAAACTCCGAGTCAGTCATGGGACTGGTATGAGAACTAAAACAGTTATTAAACTTTTGCTTTAAAAGTGGAAAATTCATGGGACCACGCCGTATGACACAAAACGGGTTTACTCCACATGAGTACTAGTTTAAAACATAAAACAACGCAATGCTTTTTTGAAAAATGAAGCTATTATAAGAGTCAGGTCCGATCACACAATGCAACGCAAGCCGTAGGATAGAGTTTTCCCTTATAATAGCCAAACATGCTTTAAAACAAACAATTTTGATATTACTATAAGTGCATAGTGTCAACAACAACTTCAAATATAAATTTATTAATCATAGATGGCATAGTACCCCCATCCTACTATGTCGCCATATATGTTTACAATTAAAACCGCACAATGTCGTATTGGAAATTGGATTTCCATCTATGAGTCGAGGAAAGGGATCTTCCTCTTTGGTTTCGAGACACTCTAGCAAATGCCTCAGGACTCTGACTCTAGTGAGCCCTTGGTTAGCGTTAGGGTCGATCCATACCTAACATTTGTGGATTGGTCATTCCTGAACAATACGTTTACCGGTCCTATCGGACCTATCACTTGGCCATTGGGGACCAATATATCCGAGGCGCCTCACCATCCATCATCCACATAAGTAAAAAAATGTCTGGGCTCCATACCATGACACTACTTCTAGCTAGAATGAAACGCATGTCCTTCCTGAGGTCCTCATCCCCTTTTTGACTCACACCGGGTGTGAAACTCACGAATTAACGATCATACTCAAAGCTACGCTATTTTAAAGCCATGCTTTGATCATCATCCACTAGTCCCTGCTTTTCAACAAAAGCCTTGACCATTTGCATCTTAACATGCCACAATGTTAATTCATGCCATATAACTGATTTCTATCGATATATAGCCTCTAAGCTCATACGTCTCAGAGAAGGGTATTAAGCAAGAAAATAAATTCTCCGCCACCAAACAGATACATATTTAATAGAAATCAATCAATACATAATAAAATACAATGTCAGATATAATCCATTCACAAGTCCATTCTGAGTCTGAACGAAACCGGAGGCACCATATTCCTCATCCCATATGTCCAATACAGGATAGAGGTCCTCGCATATCCGATCGATCTCCAAGTACGTATGGACGATCACCACTTATTACCTTTTCTTGGGTGTACATCCCAATCAAGACATCAGTAATCATCCAAACGATGCAAAGATCTCCGGTCTTCAACCACCGTCTTCTTCAACTTTTAATCGTCGTAACAGTTATTCAAAATGTGTTAAACCCAGTCTTTTGGAATAACTCACATATTTTATAATCAAGTGCTATAAAAACACATCATACACCTCATTCCAATCCAGAATATTCTTTTATTCAAATATTCACATTTTTAGGGAAATGTTTCCATTAATTTTATCAAAGATAAGTTCATTTAAACTATTTCTTTAATATTCCTCTAGATATCATTTCAAAAGATTTTATTTTATCTTTCGACAACTTAAACCAAATAAAGGTTTATCAACTAGTCGGGATTAGAGAATCTCACCGAAGTAATTATTTACTTTTATTATCCCAATCCCAACCTATTCATCCCATGGAGAAAAACTGGTAGTACTCCATATTTAACAATCAAAGTATTCTCGGTAAAATTAATTACCATTCAATGTTTCAAATCTATTTAAAGATTTAACTATCACATGAAGTTAAACTGGCGGTTCTCCATTCTCGACATTTCCTTGAATTCGGTAAATTTAGTTACCTCATTCTCAGTCCAATCTAATTAAAGATTCATTAAAACTACATTTATTTTTAATCTCAAAAATCATTACTCAATGATTATTCAACTTTAAGAAAATTAATCCTACCTTTAACTGGGTTAAAAAACCAATGCCCTTTAAAATATGGTTTACGATAAACCCAAAATCATCTTCCATTTAATATGGAACCTTCATGGAAATTTGAACAATTCAAAATCGATAAAAATTTCCATATCAAACTAATACTATAAGTGGAATAGCTGCAAATCCTTTAAATTCCATAAATAGTAACAGTTTTCATTCACAGAAGCTCATCTCGATTATCATTAAATCAAATTCCATTCAATTCCAATCTAGTTTATTAAATTGGAAAACTTCGTTAAATCTTGGTTAAAAGGTTTATTCTTTTCTCAACTGGGTTTAGGAACAGTGTTATTAAAGACACCACTCATGACAAAACCAAATTCCAATTTATTCATATTTTAAATAATTGTATTAAGGCCCTTACAGTCGGTTTCCAATATCCGCCACCGAACTGCATCCATAGCGACCTTTTTCAATATTGATTTGGACATATTTTAAAAATCTTACCATTAGATTTTAAATCTCTCATTATCATTCGAAAGCTCTTTTCGATACGAACCAACAGTTCCAGTTTTAGGAGAATCCGATGATCGAATCTCCCATTATGCAAATTCGAAGTTAATGGTTGAAATTTGCGAAAGGTTGTTGTGCGATACGTTCTATTCAAACCATTAAAATATATACAACATATTTTGTTTATTTCCTTTTCAAAACATATTTTATAAAATGTTCATAAATTCGTTTTAAAACTATTCCAACATCCATTTCAATTTTAAATCAAAATTGAACTTCCTATATTATTATAATGCCAAAATAATAATATTTTCAAAATATCAAATTTTGAAATCCATTTTCTAGATATTCATTATAAAAATAAATGAAATCGATAGAAAACTTCGTTCGAGTTAAAATGGCGTCTACTAGCTTAACCCGACTTCGTATTCATTTCAGTTATGAATAATTCAATACTATCGTGTCCACCTAAAATCGGACATCAAAATTATATTTTGATTCTTCACTGAATATTATTTCAAAATACTCGTTATTTCTGAATTGGAATCAGACTCAATCAATTACCATATAGTTTAATTTATATGGATTCCATACATTGCGTGCATTCCAAAAATAGTAATGAACAACTATTAAATGTCCAATTCACATCTAGAGTGCAATCTACAACTGTATAAGCATTAAATAATCAAATAACGTTTACTACGGCTTGTCCATCAATCAATTGACATACAACTAAACACAAGGGAGATGTGTGAAGTTATTATCATCCCCAGAACTGTGTGGGGTTTCCAATCAACATCCAATGGTTATTATTTGCATACTTGGGCGATGTGTAAAATTATCGTCCCAATACTTGTGTGGGGTTTACATCACAATCCATGTGAACTTACATATTATTTTCATTGTTTAATAATGATAACATTTAAAACTGTAACATCCATCAACCATCAAACAAATATTGTAATCTACATATATTCAGTTATAGAAATATATAAATAACTGTACAATAAAGGTTGAGTGAGAGAGTTCACACCATTGGTTTCCACTCTGTCATTCTTTAATTGGTTATTTATAAAAACGATTTCATAAGAATCAAGCTACTGAAATCTGCATATTAGAAAACTAAAAAGTCACAAACGAAGTCCAAACGGTCCAGCTCCAGTCGGGAAAGATCCTGGATCAATTTAGACTGTGGACCGAGTTTCTCTGGTCCACAGCCAAAAATATGCCAAACCAGTCGACTGGTCCCTTTTTAACCAGTCAACTAGTCCATTATGGACTAGTCGACCGACTGCTGTTAAAAAGCCCAATCAACTCTCTTTTTTTCTCTTATTTATTTCGTTCCGTCGATCCATGGAGGCTATGTACTTGGGTTAGGTGATAATGAGGCCTCATAAGCTCGTCGAAACAACTCATTAACACATGCACGAACACAAATACATAAAATTGCTATGATTTTGATCATATATTCCAAAATGAACAAAATACCAAATCAAGGCAATCAAACGTGATTTAAGCGAATTGTGAAGTTTTGGAACTTGCCGGTGCGACAATGGAGCTTCACTACATCTCCTAAACAACTCATAGCATGCGCATTTGGTTGTATGCACAACTAAAAAAATTCCAATTTCATGAAACTAAACTAATGAACCGGAAAGTGTATACTTCTCTAACCGATTCATATGCACATAACTCTAAATGAACCTAATTGACACTATACAAGCTAATAGCCTGTGGCATAAAGACTAAGAACTTACAAAGATCTCACCTTTGCTTGCTAGAAGCAAGAAATCAATCCAATGACAAGTTAGAACAACTTCTCTTCGATGACAACACTAGAATCAACAACCTATGTTCATATGAACGCATTTCCTAAGAATTAGGTCATAGGAATCATCATATATTAAAGTGGAAACAAGTTGGATAAGATGAAGAGGAAGATGGAGAAGCTTACCCATGTCTTAGAATTGGATTTGCACTAGAATTGAACTCTAGATTGAAGACCCTAGCTTAGGGAATTTCTATTTCACATTCCCTTCCCCATTTTCTATTTTTGGCTAAGTGTTTGAATGAATAAAGAGGGAGTGTCTAATTGGGCACTTAAAGGAATGAGTTAGGTTTGCTACTCAAGCCCTAGCCAAGGTGCCAAAAATCCAAAGCTCAGAATATATCAAAGTTTATACTTTTCGAACTCCTAAACGATATTTTGGGCTCAATGGAAGTGGTTCTGAGTCCAAATTCATTCATATGCAAAAAACGATATTTTGGTCTTATATCCAATGCAAAGACCAAAATTTATCCAACTCCAAAGGTATCAATGTTTACAGTTGTCGAACATCTAAACGACATTCCGGATTCAATGGAAGTGGTTTTGTTGAAAACGAAACCCCTTTGCAAAATGGCTATTTTTAAGGGTTATATATCATATTAAATATATATATATATATAAATTCCATAGCAACTATTCTAAATTTTAATTTAGACATAACTTACCCTTTATAAAGTGAAATCTAAATTTCATATACTCGTTAGAAAATTACAATTCAAAATATTCCAATGTTTCTTGTTTTATCAAATTCTGACTTGTACTGAATTCTATATATTCATTCAAAGTTTAAAATCGAATTTTCAAACTACCACGCCATTTCGAGTTCATTTTAGTTAAAATTTAAAGTTTATACATTCTAACTTCGATTTAAATAAATTTAAATCATTTATTCTCAAAATAATTAGTCCAAGATATTTATTTTCCATTACAAACAATTAAAAATAAACTTTAAATTGGTTCCAAATTTCCGGGTTGTTACAATCTTCTTAACTCCCTCATGAATTCCTTCTTAGCACCCACTGAATTATGTAACTCCCCCTTAACTCTGTACTCTTCCTCGATTTATGCATATTTAATATTTTCTTCCCCTTTGTCATCAATAAAAACTACCATCCTCCATAACTAGTACTAATTCTAACTAAATTTATATCTACCTCTGTCGAAACAAACCACAGATAAGTATGATGATTATATAAAAGAAATGATGAGAAAAATATATAAGAAATAAAAAGTGTTAACACTGGTCATTAATAGTAACCATACCAAACTATATATTTATTTTGTATCAATTCATACATATATTCACACCAAACCAGTAAATACAATCCTTATATAAATTGAAGCAAACATATACATTCATATTTATATTTCTTGATGATGGAAGACTTGTGAATTGGACAGATAGAATAATCCAAACAAAAGTTACTTTTTTTGTTTAACAAGGTTTCCATCCTAATCAAAACAAGCCTCACCTTCTTCTTCTCCTTCATAGATTTCTTCCTTGTCTTCACTATATTTATTGTCTTTATTGATGCCTTCTTCTTCTTCCTGCTATCCTGGAGAGAGTCATGAATGATGTATTGGATGATTCATCTTCTATGATAATAGGATTCACAAAACTTTCCAAAATTATTTACTATATATTTCATAAAACTCTTCCCTTGTCACTTTTTCTCTTTTGACATTCTTACTTGCATTACTTGAATTTCAATAAGCATTTGAAGAACATCTTCCATTTTAGTGGCTATTGCTAAAGTAGTATGTCGAAATGGACCTAGAGAAGGAGACGGAAAGGAAAGGGTTCGATTTTGATCATTATTTGAAGCGAGGCCAGGGCTAGAAGGCTTCAAAAAAAATTACATAGAAAATAAAAAGGAATTACGAAAAAAATTGAATTGGTGGGTCATTTATAACTTTAATAACTAATTTTGGAGGAAAAATTAAATTTCAAATTGAATCGCTATATGTCGGCATGGTTACAAAGGGTATGTCAACATACTCTTCGAATTTTTAGACTTTTATTTTGTTTTTGATTTTAAATTTCAATTAACAAACATACGCCTAATTCTCTTATAAGTTCAGTAAAAGTTTGTTGATTTAATGGTTTTGTTAATATGTTAGACATGTGATTTCAGTAATATATTCTAGAGTTATAATTATTTTATTTATATTATCTCTTAAGAATGATGTTTAAAATCAATATATTTTGTTCTAGCATGATGAGTTTGATTCCTAGACACATTTATTGCACCCGTATTATCATAGTAATTAGTTATTTTGTAAAGTTTACACCAAAGCCTCTTAGGGTGTATTGTTTAAAAATTACATGTGAACAAACGAAAATTGCAGAAATATATTATGCTTTTGTTATAGAGAGAAAGATATAGTTTTTTCTTTTGCTAAACTAGGAAATTAATGAGTGTCCCAAAAAGTAACAAATCATGCTTGTACTTTTTCAATCTGATTTGCAACCAGCATGGTCAGCGCCGTTATATGAAATTAATTCAAATGAATTATTTTTTAGGATAAAACAGTCCATAATCTAATGTATTATTAACGTATCTGAATATTCTTTTTGCAACTTTTAAGTGTGGTCCCTTGGGCTCACATTGATATCTTGCAGAAAGACATACGCTATGGATGATATCAGGTCTACTGATAGTTATACATAGCAGTGATCCAATCATTCCTCTATATAATTTTTGATCAACCTTTTTAGATTTTTGTTCTTTGTTTGAATTTTCATTCAATTGTCATAAGGGTCAGTTTTCCACTATTGCTTGACATTCCAAATTTTGCTTACTAAATCTTTTTCTTCTTGATATATAAATATTCCATTATTTAATTATTTTATTTGAAGTCCAAGGAAATAGTTTAATTATCCTACATGAATCATTTCAAATTCCTTGATCAATATATCAGAAAATTATTTATTTAATTTATCATTTGTTGAGCTAAAAATAATGTCATCTACATATATTTGTATTTAATAAATAATGTACAATCGACTTTACATATTTCAAAATTAGATTGATGTAAACAAGATTAGAGTCTAAAATATTATGCCCTAGGAGACTGTTTTAAGACCATATAAAGCTTCATTTAATTTATATACATTATTAGGAGGGTTTCGTCTTCAAAAAATGGAGGTTGCTCTACATATACGTCTTATTTTATAAAACGAATTAGGAATGTGATTTTAACATTAATTTGGTATAATTTAAAATTTTTATGGTTTGCGAAAGCAAGTAGGATTCTAATAACTTCTAATCTTGTTATAGGTGCAAAGGTTTCATCATAATTGATTTCGTATTCTTGACAATAACCTTGCGTGACTAACAGAGCTTTATTTCTTGTAATATCTCTTTTTTGATTCATTTTATTCTATACTCCAATTTGGTTCTATTTATAGATTTTTTTCTCGGTCTGAGGACTAATCCCTAAACGTCATTATTAGTGAATTATTTTAATTCTTTTTGCATTGTAAGAATCCGTGATTCATCAGTAGGTGCTTCTGACGAATTATTTGGTTCAACGATCGAAAAAATGCTACATTACTTATTTTATCTAATTAATTTCTTGGTCTAGCTAAATTTCTATACTTCTTAATATATTTTCCATATGGTGATCTCTTAAAATTCTAGTCCTTTTATTCGGACGTAATTCTTCTAGATTACCATTGTTTCCATTATTGCTAAACTCGTTATATGATATTTCTTCTAAGAAATTTTCTTCCTCATCAATATTATTACTAACTATTTTTATAGTATTCATCAAAAGAAACACGTATTGTTTCTTCAATTGTCATAATTCTTGTATTATAAGCTCTATAAGCATTACTTCTATTTGAATATCCAATAAACATACCTTCGTCTGATTTTGAATCAAATTTATCTAGATTGTCTTTAGCATTTAAAATAAAATATTAGATACCAAAAACTTCAAAATATAGTACTTTAAGCTTTTTATTGTAAAGTAACTCAAATGATATTTCATTTGTTAATGGTCTGACTAAAATTATGTTTAAAACACAACAAGCTATTGTAACTGCTTCAATTCAAATATTTCTTGGTAAATTACTATTATAACATATTTCTAACACACTCTTGGATCATTCTATTTTTATGTTGTACTACTCAATTTTTTGAAGGAGTTCTTGGAAAAGAAAAAATGTGGGTTAACCCTTTCTTATTGCAATTTTTTCAAAATTTTTGTTTTTGAGTTTTCCTCCTTGATCACTTTATACAAATTTAATCCTAATGGAAAGTTTATTTTGAGTTCTTTTAGCAAAAAAATAAATTTCACATAAGCTTGACTTTTATGTTTCAGGAAAACCATCCACATAAACCTAAAATAATTATATTCTATAACGAACAAATATCTATTTTGAGGTATAAATTGTATTTGCGAAGAACCAAATAAATCTAAATGAAGAAGTTTAAAAGCCTGATATGTAGAAATCATATCTTTTGATTTAAAAGAAACTATTCTAAGTTTCCTAGTTGATATGCACCACATAAAATATTTACTATGAAATTAATTTTGGAAATATAAATATTTTGTTTTTTATTGCCGTCAAAGATGATTTTGACTCATTATCTTCAATAAAGCATATATCTTTTCAAATTTAACTTTATAACCTATATCACATAATTGACTTAAAGTATTTTTTTGAATTTGTTCAGAGGAAAGTCGACTGGAGTAATAAAACCCCCTAGTGCACCTAACCCAGTCTGCGAGTACCACATAAAATTTTTTTGGCTTGTACAATGTAAAATTAACTTATACTAAGTATTTTTTTTTACTTGTACTAAGTAGATTATGTTTTAAATTCCCAACTAATAAAACATTAGAAATTGTATAAACAGTAAGATTATAGACATCCCAGATGTCAATCACATATCCTTTAGAGTTGTCTTCAAAATTAATCAGTCCACCATCTTTGTAGAAGATGTATTTTAGTATCTTTGGATTTTCAGTCATATGTCTCGAACATCCACTATATAACATCCACTTATTCTGTCTAATTAGTAGTGCTTTATCATCAGATGCCTTTGCATCAGTCGCCGTGTAACATGACTGTTCCTACAAACAAGGTTTTAAATCTCGAATATCGATCATGTTTCATCTAGGGAATTTTAGAGACTTGTTCTCATATCGAGGGAGATCTCGGATGAGATGAGTCTTACTTGGAATTTTGTCTCCGATTTCCATCTTGAGTCTGAAAGTTCATATCGGAATAGTCTCGAGGTACTTCATACGTTAAAAAATGATGTACTTTTATGAATGTTATTATAAACATAGTAACATAAACTTGAATTGCAAAATCACTTTATTATTCTAATTTTACGAATGGACATTCATACTCTAAATCGTAATATGCTTAAAATAGAAATATAAGAAAATGCAAATAGATTAGTGCTTACAACATATGATCCATAAACATGAATTATTATTAGACATAAAACATAAAAAATATCCAAAACATTAAAACATTCAACATAAGTAAAACAGATAAGTTCATAGGTAAAATGGTGGGAAAAAAAGACAACTATGAAAAGCATAAGCATTGTAGAACATATACGAACATACAGTATAGTCATTTAACATGCAAAATGTTAAATATCAGGAAATTATCGTGGCTAGATTTGAGTTTTTAATTGTTGTTCTGTTTCAGACACGATTTTAATTTAGCCAAAAAAACCAAGATCTCAGATGATATTCCAATATCTCGTCTCGATCGATATATGGTTTGATATTACAATATCTCAGGCGATATATTTGATAAAAGATTTACAGTGATATTATTTGTTTCGTTTCGAGAGGAGTCCAAAACGAGATATCGGACGAGATCACAGGCGATGTTTTCGAGATCTGAAACAGTGCTTGCAAATAATACCTTTCTCGAAAGATAAAGTGACTTTTCATAATAAATAAATGAAAATTTAAAAAATTATTTCAGGATGATACTGTGACGTATCCATATGAAAATAGTGTTATAATTTTACTGAAAAATGCAATTTCAAAAACTTATTCAAAAATCAAATTATGAAACATTTGAAAACCAATTCTCTAATATCAAATGAGCGATGCAAATTAAGGATCTTAAAGTTATATTAATATTAGAGGGGGTGAATAGTGTTTACTTAAATTTACGAATCTTTTAGAAATATTTTGTAATATGATTATGAGTACAGTATAACGATCATAGAATCAAATAAAAAAAATACAGGTAAAGTTAATGTAGTAAAGAAAAGAACACATCAGAATTTTTATACTGTTTTGGAGTTACCCTATATCTAGTTCCATACTACGTACAATATTTTATCAAAAATTACGCCCCTTGATTTCAAGGGCATATGGAAACATCCTCCAGAACTCTGACCTTTGGGAAAGCTATCCTGATTTATGCCCTATAAGCAGGCTTTTAAATCTCCCCGAGATCGCCGAGATGAAAATCCGAGATATTAGCCAAAATCCAAGATTTAACAGCTAGTTTAGTTATAAGTGTTTCAAATATCGTCCGAGATAGCCAAGATATTTTTCCAGGATATTGGCTAAAATCTGAGATTTAAAACCTTGCCTATAAGTCTACACCCAACTTGATTTTAGGACAAACAAGTCACTCGCAATTGCTTTTTATTGGGAACCTGTTGGATCTAGATTAGCCCTAGAAGGGGGTTTTAGTTTTTATTTTGAATTGTTTTTGTTTTCTTTTGTAACCGATCAATTTGTTTACTAATTTTCTGTAAATTAGGATTTACAAGCTATGGGATTGTAATACGAGGAAAATCTGATCTTGAGGATAGAGATCAGTATAGGGTTTTGAGCATAAGATTAGAATAATTGTGAGTGGGTGTCACGAGTTTACAGGGATTTTGTAAGCATAGAGATTGCTTTAATTCTAGTAGAAACCTTGGGAATGCAGCAGTAGGAAGGGTTTTTCCGAAGCTGGGTAAAATCTATGTCATTTACTTTTTGCATTTATTTTCTATGCTGTGATATTTATAATATCTTGTAAAACTGCAATAAACCCTATTCACTCCCCTCGAAGGTTAATTTTGATCCAACAAGTGCTATCAAAGCCAGTGTTTAATTAAACCTAGACTCATGTATTTGTCTAATTATGCTTTTTCGGAGGGTCAGTCAACAGTTAGGCCACTTATGTTTAAACTGACTGTGCGTAATGGAGGGCTAGGATGAGGATCTATTTGTGTTCTACTGACTATGAAGTATGGAATATAATTGAATCGGGTTATAAGTCATGAAAATTAATGATGTTGAATTTCCTAAACCCAGAGATAGATGGGATGACTCTGATAGAAAATCGTTTTCATTGAATGTTAAAGTTATGAATGCTCTTATCTGTGCTCTTGACAAAACTGAATATAACAGAATTTCTTATTGTAATACTCCAGAGGAAATCTAGCATACTTTGGAAGTCACTC
Organism: Allium sativum; assembly: GCA_030737875.1. Lineage (NCBI taxonomy): Eukaryota > Viridiplantae > Streptophyta > Magnoliopsida > Asparagales > Amaryllidaceae > Allium > Allium sativum. The sequence continues at coordinate 19,085 of JASFAX010002136.1, forward strand.
ATGAAGGAACGTCTCAAGTGAAGTAATCTGAACTTGCTCTATTATGCAATGAATATGAAATCTTCACGATGCCAAAGGACAAGAGCATAAAGGACATGTATGGTCGATTCTCTATGTTGATCTACAATGCTAAGGCTCTTGGGAAAGATTACACTAAAGTAGAACTAGTATGGAAAATCTTGCGAGTTCTACCAATGAATTTCAAGGCTAAAGCCACAGCTATTCAAGAATCCAAGGATTTGAGAAAATTGAGGATGGAAGAGCTGATTGGAAATCTGATGGCATCTAAAATGGAGTTGAAGGCAAGAGAAGAACACAACAACTCAGATTCCAAGAAGAAGTCAGTAGCCTTGACCAATACTATTGACTGTGATGATGATGCAAAAGATCCTATTGAGCAAATTGCTATGGCTATGAGACATCTCACGAAATGGAACAAATTCAAAGCACAAAGGAACAAGCCAAAAGCCAACAAACCAAGTAGCTCTGAAAATTTAGACGAGGAACCAATCTGCTTCAAGTGCAAGAATCGCGGTCATATCAAACCAAATTTCCCACTACTTCAAAACAAAAATAAGAATAATTCTTTTGCAACAACATGGGACGCTGAAGAAGGAGAAGAATCTTTTGACAGCAGCGAGGAGCAGGCTAATCTATATTTTATGGCACAATCAGACTCAGAAGACGGCGGAGAAGAATCTAGTGAGGTATACAGTTACAAAGATCTTCTTCTGATGTATCAAGATCTTACTGAAATTATTGATGATGTAGAATTAAATGCTAAGAAACAAAAATCTGATAGAATGAAGCTTGTTCATGATAATAATAGGTTAGAATCTAAACTTAAAAAGGTTTCAAATACTCAAAATCTAGAATTTGAAAATTGTAATCTTTTACATCTAGAGCTATCAAAACTCAAGAAAAAATAGAAGATCTTGAAAAGGAAAATTTGAATTTAAAAAAGAACGATGACATCAAAATAAAGAATTTCATGAATAGATGCACCTCACTTGTGACTGAAAACACAACACTTAAAACCAAAATTCAGGATCTTGATCTTACTCTGAATAAGTTTTCAATCGTTTAAAATGTTGTCAGGAAATTAGTTGTTTGCTAGCAATAGTAAGGGACTAGGTTTTGGAAAGTCATAGAACAATGTGAATGATAATGCAAAATGTATGAATGTCTTTCCAAAGTGTGTAAAATGTGGAGAAATTGGACATAATTTTGAAAATTGCAAGAATTGGAACAAGAACATAAAATTTACACAAGTTTGGGTTCCTAAGAACTTGGCAAGTAATTATCATAACTTTTGGAACACAAAGGAAAAAAAGTTGGGTTCCGAAAGGATCTTTCATCCATAATATTTCGGCCACTGATATTCTTGGACCTAAGAGCTTCTCTGGGTCATTCTCTTCTATTCTTGTGTAAGTATGACGGATGGCTAAGGAGCAAATTCAAGAGAATCATAATTCAAATTGTTCCAAATTCTTGTTGATCTATATTTTCATGTTCCTTAACCAAGTGTGATGATTTCGAGATCCACAACATCTACTGTAAATCAGATATGATCTTTAGACTCACATTTTTTATTCTCTATTTTTATTCTTCCTTTCTATTCCTCCTTTAAATTTTTATTCTTCCTTCTATTTTTGATTTGTATTGACACTGCCACAACATTTTTTCAACTTCTTGAGCCTTATTACATCAAATTGCAATACTCGCGATTTTCTGAAAATTAGACTTATTCATCTAAAAATCTCATGTTTTGATGATTTCGATAACACCCTGCATTTATTTAAACAATAAAATTAATATTAACTAATTAAAAATTGGGAATTAAGTAAAACCGATTGTGCATTGCGCTCATATCAGAATTTTGGTTTAGATAGACCCTGAGTTTGCATAAAGCAGACAACATATGAATAAGTTATGAACCTTAGAAGTTTGTGTATATATAAGAGGCTTATATAAAAATATAATTGAAAGTTATTCAAACTGGAGACAAAGCGTGGAAAAGACCGATGGGAGAACCCAGTCAGGGCTTGGGTCGACCTATGGGTCGACCCATGCGAGGGCTAGGTTAACCTATCGGTTGACTTATGGGTCGACCCAGGGGGTAGGTGGGTTGATCCAAGCTTTTCAAATGTGTTTTTTGATGTGTAATTAGTGATGTATGTGGTTCGGATTTTAAGGAATTAAATCCGATGGTTCAAACTTTCTTGTACACCTATAAATAGACTCGTAGGGCCTAGCCTAAATCTCATATTTTCTGAGAGGCTGCCTAGAATCTGTCATTATTCTTCCTCCTCAAATCTCTTTAGAAAATAGAGTAATTAGTCTTCTGAAATTCTAATTCAAGAATTGGAGGAAAAGAATAAATATATCTCTATAAATGGGTGCTCAGAATTCTAATCATCGAGAGGTAAGTCTTTGAATCTGGTTTATATAGGTTTCTTTCTCTTTTCCTTTTCTTTAGTATCAGATTTGTGAAACCATTGTTATTTGGAATATAGATTCAGTTAGGAAGGCCATGGAATAACAAATCTGGATCACATTCATGGATTGGAAAGTTGTTAGGTGAGTGGATCTAAATTATACCATTTTAAATAATGGTATATTTATTGTTTGTATTCCGCTTTATATTTAATCTGTTAAATAGTTAATAATTGTGGAAATTGGGTATTAAAATTGTTTAGGACATGTTAAAAAATTATTGTTGTATATAAAACCATCCTAGAACCTATTAATTGGATATTGTAAATCAAGTTACAATGAAATTGCGAATAATTGTCGTAACTTGGGTTAAATCTACTGGGAACATTTCTATCATACAAGCCTGTTTCCATTAAACATCTGTCTGAATGAGAAATTATTGTAAATGCTATAATTATGGAATTTATGATAGACCAGAACATTATTCTAAGGATATTTATAGAATTATAGTAGCATTTGGAAGAACAGATATGCCTAAATGGGATGGAAAATTTACAGTAATTGGAATTGTACATAATCACACTTAGACACGAGAAGCCTGCCCGGAACTGCCCTGCGAATCCATCATCCACTAGTGGTCAACTTAATGTGAGAGGTCTAATGCATAAACATATATAAAAAAAATATGTATGCAAGATGACATAAATAAATATATTAATCGAAATTAATGGAAATCAAAGGTATGTGTGAAAATTTACAAGATAGTAAAGGGGTAAATGTTACAATAGTAAGAGTTTGGTTAACGTTAACGAACCAAGGAAAAATGTGATGAACAAGGAAAAATGTGATGAACAAGGAAAAATGTGGCGTAGTTTTATGGAGATCCATGCATCGCTCTGGTGTAGTTGAGAGTTGCATACGTGGCATAGTTTTATGGAGATCCGTATGTCGCTCCGGCGTAGGATGAGAGTTGCATATGCTTCCGTGGCATGACGATGAAGACCGTGCGAGAAGGGTACCATGGGAAGTACCTTGATATTGGGGTTAGCTACATATGTGCTTATTAGGTTAATCTACTGGGAGGTCGTTGGGCATGACGTGTGTGTAAATCCTTGAGTGTTATTTACCCTAACAACCTAATAAATAAGTTGCATAACTGAACGGTATATGCAGGGTTATTTCAGATTGTGTAATTTAGTCCAGTCACCAGAAATTGCGTTCTGACCCCCTCCTTATAACATACTCGTAGGTTAGGTTTGTGGTAGAGATATGATAGCTTGGATACTGGTTAGGCAGTATTATTACCCTAGTAAGGATATATTTGATTTTATTTTATTTTCATTCCGCTGTGAGTTATTTTCTGAACTCAGATATATTTTATATTCTGTATTTTCCGGAGGATACTAGACAAGCCAATTTGAGTTTTGGCAGATTGATGTTTGAAAAAAATTCGATCTGTCGGAATTTGGGTTGTTACATCTGGTATTATAGCCTAGGTTTAGGATTCCTATATAGATATTGAGTAAACGTATTTGTATTTTTAAGAAATGAAATATATTATATATATACACCTAGATCCATAAAGAAACCCACTAAATAGGGATAACAGTTGATGCAAAGATTTAGGATATCAGTTATTTACACTAAAGGAATGGTTATGGAAATATGAGATCCTTAAGTGGTTTGGGTGAAAAGTGTAAAATGTGCTTTGTATTGTAGAAAGATGTATCACATATGTTAGTACTTTGGATTAGTGGGCTTGGCAGTAGAGTCTTATAAATTTGAAGAAAAAATGGATTAGGAATGTATATATTTGAGAGAAATAACTTTGTGGTGATATCTAGGAAAGTCTAGTTAAGTTGGAAACCCACTTTGAGTCTAGCCCCATTGTTAACTTTTGAGAACGTGAAATTATGAAAGCTTTTGGGTGATAGTTTATGGTGTTTTTCAAGTTTTAACCTTAAAAATTATAATTTTAGATATATACTATATAAATTGTGTAGAAACAATTTTTGAAACTAAAAGAGGCATTTTTTATGGTTAAAGAAAATATGTAAGTAACATATGTGAAAAATACATATTGAGTCTTGAAATAAAATGGGGTATATTTTGAAAACGGTGATTTCTTGTGAAATTTTTGTCTAAAATGAATTCTTTCAAAAAAAAAAAGGTGCACATTATAGAGCATGTATAGCTCACTAGTTTTCAAGTACTAAAGGATTAAAAAGCAAAGCATAGAAAAGATTTCATTTTTGTTAAAAACTAAAATTTCGTTAAAGAAAATTTTGAAGTTCTCAATTCTTTTGACAACAATTTTTGATAATTGTTTTGACATAAAATTTTGTTGGATGGACAAAATAAGTTGTAAGAATTAAGAATAGGGTAGATGTTTGCAACTAGTTGTGAGATATTGAACTGACATTATAAACATGAACGATAGTGAAACTAGTAGAGAAGTAGTTGTCCTTGTCTACTCCAGTTTTTGTGATTTGGAAAAAAATGATGATTTGCATTTTTTTGGGATGAATATTTTTATGGTTTGGCAAAGGAAAGTTTTTATATGGAAAAATAAAGTTTTGACACTTTTAATTTTTGGAAGAAAAATGAAATGAGAAAGCAAAATCACGTTTTTTTAAAATCATGGAGTAGGCAAAGGATTAGTATCTAAGGAAGACAAGAAATATTTTGAGGTTATGAATTGAATACCAAGGACGGTTTTGGATTAATAGTAAATTTCCGTAGAGTGCATAAGCAATATATAGCCTAGGTTGCTACTTGGAAAAGATGTTAGTACACCAAAAGGACTAGTTGTGACTACTAAATGGTAAAGGGTAAGTAAGTGTATAGATCCTTTGGTTTGGACTTTTCTTTGTCGAAGGGGATATGATCCTAGGGTACTTAGCCGTTGGTAGTAGCTGTGTAGAGTGCTTTATTTCATGTTTTAGTTGAATAATTAGAAGGCTTATTTGAAAACCTAAACTTAGATCAGTGAATTAAGTTAAATAAGCTAAGAAAAGAGTAATGACATAACTAAAAAGAAAACAACAAATCCAGTAAAGCAACAAACATGAAAGTTAAGAAAAATGGGAAATGAGAATAAAAATGCATTTTCCTAAGTATGTTGTAAAAGAAAATCATTAACAAAGAAACTTTTCTTATATGAACTGTACTTAGATAAGAAGATATGGAATCTTTATATAGTAGTAGCATAAAATCCAAGTACATATAGAAAAGCTACATAAAAGAAAACGGAATGTGTGAAGTTTTACGTTTCCCACCTTTTTGTAATGTAAGAAATCGAATTTAGAAAATTAGATTTTTTTTTTTTGAAATTCGAAAATTTAAAGATGGTTGGTAGGATTTTGGATGCAAAAATTGGATGAAGTACGCTCTCGCTCTGTAAGAGTGTTGGAAAATTTAGATGATAAAGTATTTTGATTTTCAAAATATTGCATTCATGTGGAATGCTAGTATATTTAGGATATGTGCATCATATTTTCAAAATATTTTCAAGAAAAATTTGCATTCATATAGGAGGTACCGATTAGGCATACATTGCATTCATATATTATTATGTTGTGTTACACTTTGCATGAGTGCACAAATGGTTGCAGTTTGGATATACACATGATGGATGCATATTGCGCAAGGGATTACTTAATTTTACCTTTACCAAATTTCAAGGACGAAATTTCCTAAGGGTTTGAGAATGTAACACCCCGCATTTATTTAAACAATGAAATGAATATTAACTAATTAAATATTCAAAATTAAGTAAAACCGACTGTACCGTTGCAGTTGTCTTGGAATTATGGTTGAGATAGACTCCGAATTTGCGTAAAACGGACAACGTATGAATAAGTTATGAACCTTAGAAGTTTGTATATATATATAAGAGGCATGAATATAAATATAATTCTAAGTTATTCGAATTGGAGACAACGCGCGGGAAGGACCGATAGGAGGACCTAACCAGGGCCTGGGTCGACCTATGGGTAAACCCATGCAAGGGTCGGGTCGACCCATGGGTCGACCCAAGTAGGAGGGTAGACCCCGGGGATAGGTGGGTCGACCCAAGCTTACCAAATGTATTTTTCTGATGGGTAATTAGTGACGTGTGCGATTCAGATTTTAAGGAATTAAATTCGACAGTTCAGACTTTCTTGTATATAGACTAGCAGGGTATAGCCCAAATCTCATATTTTTTGAGAGATTGCCTAGGCTCTGTCATTCTTCATGCTCCTCAAATCTCTTCAGAAAATAGAGTAATTAGTCTTAGGAAATTCTAATTCAAGATTTAGAGGAAAATAATACATGTATCTCTAGAAATGGGTGTTCAGAATTCTGATTAGGGAGAGGTTGGTCTTTGAATCTAGTTTATATAGGTTCCTTTCTCTTTTCCTCTTCTTTGGTATCAGATTTGTGGACCATGGTTATTTGGAATATAGATTCAGTTGGGAAGGCCATGGAATAACAGATCTGGATCAGATTCATGGATTGGAAAGCTGTTAGGTGAGTGGATCAAAATTATACCATTTTAAATAACGGTATATTTATCGTTTGTATTCCCCATTATATTTAATCTGCTAAACAGTTAATAATTGTGGAAACAGGGTATTAAAACTGCTTAGGATATGTTAAAAAGATTATTGTTGTATATGGAACCATCCTAGAACCTGTTAACTGGATATTGTAAATCAAGTTACAATGAAATTGCGAATAATTGTGGTAATTGAGGTAAAATCTGTTGAGAACATTTCTGTCATACAAGCCTGTTTCCATTAAACATCTGCTTAAATGAAAAATTACTGTAAATGTTGTAGTTATGGAATCTATGATAAACCTAAACATTTGTCCATGGATATTATTAAGCCAAAAGGTTGTAAAAAGAATTACAGTGGCATTTGGAAGAATAGATATGCCTAAATTGGATGTAAAATTTACAGTAGCTGGAATTGTACATAACCGCACTTAGACACTAGGTTAAGTTCAACTTGTGGTAGAAGCCTTCTCCGAACTGCCTGACGAATCCAACATCCACAAGTGGTCAACTTAATGTGAGAGGTCTAATGCATAAAAATATAGAAAAAGAAATGTATGCAAGATGAAATAAATAAATATATTCATTGAACTTAATGTAAATAAAAGGTATGTGTGTGATTCCCTGTTTTTCTCTCGATTAATAATGGCGATTAATAATGGCGTCCAATAAGGCGAAGTCATCTTCTATTCCCTCTTTTTCTCTCGATTCTTCCTCCTTTCCCCCTCTTTCTTTATCCCGTCCATCTCTTATTCCCTCTGCTCCTTCTGATGAACTTCGTTCTAACGCAGCTACTGGTTCTGCTGCTGGGTCTGATGATATTCGTTCTAGATCTACTGGAGCTAATGATAATCAAGATGGATCTGCTGGAGCAAATGAAAATCGTTCTGGATCTGCTAACATGTAGAACTATAGATCAACCTGATTTTGCTTCGCTTTTTAGTTCTCTTCCTAGGAACGCTGGTCTCTACAAGCCAATTCAGTTTGATGTCAAAAAGGATGGTTCTCTTCTAGATCTAGTTAAGGGGAAGGGGTTAAAATATTGGAATAACATTCTAATTGGTTTCTTCATTGATGGTACGCTCTCTTTCTCTATTGTTGCTAGTTTTCTGAAATCATGCTGGAAACTGTTAGGAGATTTTACATTGAGATCTGATGGATTCCACTTTTATATCCAATTCACGAATGAAATTGATCGAGCTAAAGTTCCTCGTTCAGATCCTATTTTCATTAGGGGACGAATGTTTATCCTATCACAATGGAATCCTACCATTGGTAATCCCCAAAAGCTAATCAAGAGGGTTCTAGTTTGGATTCAATTTTCTAATATTCCTTTAATTTTGTGAACTTTGGTGGGAATTAACTGGTTGGCATGCCACGTTGGAAGGCTGGTCTATTTTGATTACAATACTGAGAGGATGCAGCGCTTTAGTTATGCAAAAGCACTCATTGAAATTAATGCTGAGGCAGATTTACCTGATTCAATTGTGCTGTCATACGTAAGTGGTCATCCAACGGTGAATCTATCTTATATATGGAAACCGAGTATTTGTGTTACTTGCAACTGTTTTGGGCATAGAACATCTAAGTGTGTTTCAGGGGATAAAAATGAAGAGTCATATGAGGTGCATAATGAAGATACTGGTTATCAGAACCATCGTTATAGTTTTAGATATTAGAGTGCAGGTGGGAATAAGGCTAATAATAAGGATAAAGGATGGATGAAGGTAATTTTGAAAAGGAAGTTGGTTTGGCAAAGGAAGAATGTTGCAAATACTAATAATGAGGAGATTAACTTGAATAAAGGCATGGTTGCTGTCAAGAATAATAATGGTGAGTCAAATGGCAATGTTAGTAATGTGTGTGATGGTAACAATGTTAGTGGTGCTTTTGATGGAAATAAAACTAGTACAGTAAAGAAAGATGCCAATTATAGTGATAAAGTTGGTAAAGCAAAGGATGGTAATGTAAATTCTGGTAATAAAGTTAGTAACAATTTTGAAGGTGATTTTGGACTGAATTCATTGTTCAATGAAGAGGATAATGCTGCTAAGAGACCAATTATGAAAGATGCTAAAGCAAATTCTGCTCATGTGTCGAACTCTTTTTCTGTTAATGGTAAATCAGTGGGTGCTGCTTCTTCTTCTTCTAAGGCCAATATTTCTCCATATTCTCATTTGAAGACCTTACTGAATATCTAATTACCTCCTCCTCCAGTTGTGTCCAGTAGTGGTTTAACATTTTCTGCTATTGATCCAGCTCATTTGTCCACTGTTATTCCTAAGAACTCCACAAAATCTAAGAAACTGAGAGGAAAGTTTTGGATGGACGATTTGGATGATGGAGTTGAATATTCACAGGAGGAAGTTTTTCCTTTTGGGTCGTATTTGAAATCTTCTAGAAGGCATACCTAAAATAATCCTATGTATGACCCTTCTTTATCTTGATGCTTTTCTAGTTGATTTTGGTGAATATGGAATTTTCTTTGGGTCCTTGGTATTAGCTGGCTAAGACGTGGTGCATGAATATGTTGCTTGACTCTTTATAGAGTGATTTTCTGATGATATACAGTTGTCAGTTGTGGATTATTAGTCATCTATGGATATTTTCTCTGTACAGTGCAATTATGACTGCAATAATAGGGGAATTCAGCTGAAGACATTCAGGAGTACTATTTTCTTACCAGGGAGCTTATTAGGTTAATTAGTTTTGTTTCCTTTTTGATGTATAGTTTATGTGATTTTCAGGTGGTTGTTCTTGTATTTTTGTTTATAGAGTAGTTATCATTGTAATCAGTTTATATAGTGATATAAAATTTTTGTGCTTACCTTTCAAAAAAAAAGGTATGTGTGAAAATTTACAAGACAATAAAGAGGTAAATGTTACAACAGTAAGTGTTTGGTTAATGTTAAAGAACCAAGGAAAAATGTGATGAACAGGGAATATAACCTATTATAATTAATTACATTAATGAGAATGTTGTATAATATGTAGGCTTGTCCTAGGGACAAGTGGAATTATAACATGTTTAATAATTAATAAAAAGATAAAAACTTATTAATAAACCTTAGTTAAGCGAACTAAGTTAATAAGTAAACAGTACTAGCTGAAATGATAGTATAAGAATTGGAATTAATAGGGAATGATAATAACCTATTATGGTTAAGTATTAATGAAAGAAGTGGAAGATAATAGGTAGGCTTATCCTAAGGACAAGTAGAAATTACAACATAGGTTATAATAAATGGAAAGAAACTTATTGATAAATCTTAGTTAAGGGAACTAAGTAAATAAGTAATAACAACAAGATGTTGTACTAAACCACGTCATGATTAATAAAAAAGAATGAAGTTGGCTTATTATTGGTAGTCTTATAAAAGAAAATTATGAAGTCTAATAAACGAAATTAATAATAAGTGAAAGCCCCTCAGGCGGCATAAGATTGAATGATGTAAGAAGACTTATGGAATGAAATAAGTCGTACTTAATTATGAATTAAGTAATATGTTAAATGGAAACCTGTTGTTTGTGATAGGATTTACTTAATGACACATAGCAGAACATATTATTATAACATGAAATTGGACTATGAATGACAGGATAATAGTGTAAGAAGATTGTAGATTACACACCTTGAATTACAATCAAGAGAATAACATGTTATGGGCTTATTGATGAACTTAAATGAGTTAAGTTATATAAATGAGATTAATAAGCGAGAGGATTCCAATCCTTAGCAATGTAAGGGGCTCGGAGAGAACTTGGTAACTTGAATAAGAAGTTAATATGCTTGGAAATAACAAAGTTAACTGGAAATCGAATGAGGTAGAGCAAGCCATAATTAATCGTTTAGGTATAGGGTCTAATAACACGTAATATGATGCACTTGGAACAGTCCGCACGTCTGATGGTAAAGAACCTAACTGGGTGGATTATCGTGGTGTCTAGAGGCATGAGAGGAGCACGTCCATCTGATTACTCTACCGATATTCTGCTTTTTGGCGCTGAGGGACTGGAACAGAGTATGTGGCTTCCGGGAGACGTGGTAGGATACTCCATGGTGGTCCTCTATTGCGGTGCATGCTCAGGTTGTACTCGTAGTGGTTGGGGCTGCGCGTTACCACCCGGTGAGTATACCATGACTGCAACAATACTTTGGCAGTCAGAAGGCTGTGGCGGCATGACATCGGGGTGATTCAAAGATTTGCCTACAGAGAGGCTGGTCAGGACCAATTAAAGGATAGTAATTATCGAGTACCTGTCATCGGTAGTCAGTGTGACGTGGAAAGACTAGAGCGAAACCTACAGACCATTGGTCTTTCACTATCGAGACTGTGGTTGCGGGATACGCCAATTTAGACGTAGATTGTATTCTAAAGGAACGTTACTTAGCTCATGATGTAGTCTTCCACTAGTTGAGTGAGGGGTCGAGGTGGGACCATAGCCATCGTAGAAATGCAGACCATAGTTTAGATATATGTACTTTAGGCCTCGTTGGCAGACCTATATAGATATGGAAAAGCTCCCAGCCGAGTTCCATGCATTTAGATGCAGACCTGTTACAGAACTTGGGGTACAGTAGGCAGTGCGCATGTGTGAGGATACATGCACGCCGCACCGGGTGGTGTATCGTAGATGCCAGGGATTACTCCGTGTTAAGACCTAGCTTGAATGAGGAGTTTTGGTATGGCGGTCCATACGCTTACGTAGCATGGCGATGGTAGTTCTGTTTGAAATGTAGCATAGTTTTATGGAGATCCATACGTCGCTCCAGCATAGGATGAGAGTTACATACATGGCACAGTTTTATGGAGATCTATACGTCGCTCTGGCAAAGGATGAGAGTTGCATATGCTTCCATGGCTTGACAACGATGACCGTGCGGGAAAGGTATCATGGGAAGTACCTTGATATTGGAGGTAGCTACATGTATGCTATATTAGGTTAATCTACTATGAGGTAGATGGGTACGACGTGTGTATAAAGCCTTGAGTGTAATTAACCCAAACAACCTAATAAATAAGTAACATAACTGAACGGTATATGTAAGGTTATTACACATTCTGTAATTTAGCCCAACCACCAGAACTTGTGTTCTGACCCCCTCCCCATAACACACTTGCAGATTAGGTTTGTGGCAGAGATATGATAGCTTTGGATACTAGTTAGGCAGTATTATTACCTTGGTAAGACTATATTTGATTATATTATATTTTATTCCATTCCACTGTGAGATGTTTTCTGAATTTTGATACATTTTATATCTCTGTCTTTTCTGTAGGATACCAGACAAGTCAATTTGAGTTTCGGAAGATTGATGTTTGAAAAATAATCGGTCTGTCGGAATTCGGGTTGTTACAATTTCTAGATTGTGAATCCAAATTTGTAAATATCAGCAATTGTTTTGAAGTTCTTTTTTATTTATGAATTCCTAACAGTGTTAAAGCTTTCTTATCATATCTTGAACACTGTTATACAGAATTCTACACTTTTGAAGATCTAAAAAACCATTGGAATTTTTACACAACTTTGCTGTTTTGAGTTCCTTTTAATTCATTTATGAAAGACTTGAAAAACCACACTCATTACAGCACACTACTATTTTTTTCAGTTGTGATAATTTCATCGTTTTTTTGGATAAACTTAGCATTTTGAATTGAAAATCAATTGGCATGGATTATTATGTTGCATCTTGAAATTAATTTTTAGATCATGATTATTTGGCTTGGATAGTTGTTTATTTTGAAATCATTTGAAATTGTTGATATCTTGAATCTTACACACTTCTTGGATTTGAAATTGATAATCTTGTCTGATTGATTTATCGAATTTAAAACTTACACATCTCATCAAGTGATTTCAAGTGAACTCCTTTTGATCTTGGATCATGAATCATCTCTTAGGCTTAAATGCAAATATTCTAAAAAAAAATCTTGTAAATCTTGTTCCGAAGGTGAATAACTGTTGCTCTGATAAATGGAATTAAAGTGCTTGCTTAGGTTTGGTAATTAAATAATTTGTTTGAGATACATTGGAATACCACAATGGATAATTAGGAGATCGAAGTGGTATCTTAGTGTTGTCCCATTCATTTGATTTATCATTTCCTTATTGTATAGATCCTTCAGAATCCCTCTTGTAATTGATATTTTCAATTTTAAAATTATTTTTGGTTATATATTCAGAAATTAAAATCATTAACCAAATTGAACTATATTTGGAACTTACCAATATTATTATCAGATCTTTTGAAATTGTGATGAATTATGACTATATTATATTTCATAACAATAGGAAATTTTATTTAAATTCTCATTACGTTTGAATAATTTTTATAATATCTTTGAATTGATGCTTATTTCGCTAGCATCTTCTTTTTCAATCATCACTCTGTCATCCATCATGGTTTTATTTAATGTGGAGAGTCTAATATTTAAAAAAAATCATTAATGAATATACATTTTAAAATTTTGTGATGGAAATGTGACGGTGTTATTTTCAGAAAAAGAGATAATTGAGTTTTTCTCAAAAATCCCGGTCCAGTTGAGCATATTTCATAATATGATTAATTTAGAAATTTATTTCACAAACCATCTCTGTATCTACCACATTTCTATCATCCATTTTGGTTTTATATACCGAGGAGATTTTGTATATAATAAGTATTTCTCTAACCTCATTTAAAAATCCAAGATCTGGTCATTCACGATTAGAAATTACTTATAATTTAAGTTGCGACTGACCTCATTTAAAAATCTAAGATATGTTTATGCGTGGTTAGTGTGATCTTAATAAAAAGGAAAAGGAAAAGATAAGAATATATATATATATATATATATATATATATATGAAATCCTCCTTGTTATGTAAAATCCAGCCTATTAATTCACTTTCTAATTTGTGAAATGTGTTATATTTTATGATATATTATGATCTTTTGATTGATAGTCATTGGGATTTGAGATTATTTGATTTTGTCACTTAATTTGAATTTATAATCATACTCCAAATCCATCACTATTTTGTGCTCGTTTTTCTAAAAAAATTATTTGGAAAATTTGAAATTCATATGTTTTAAAACTCTATCCATTTTATAAACTTCATCGTAAATCCATCATTCTACAATGTGAAATTTATCATTAGTTTAAAGAATATTATGATTTTTGTTTGATTAAATGAGATTTATGATGTATATTCTCTCTCTTGATCTGATTTTATATTTCTAGTCTATTTTTTCATCATTATTTTTTATTTCTATATCCTTTTGATGATAACAAAAGGGGGAGAGTGGTTAAGATTTTGACTGATGAGTGAATACTACATGAATATTTTATTATTGGAAATTATATTCAGTTATTTTTTTCACTCATATGCACATATTTAGGGAGAGTTCTATTGTAGAGGGATCAGACATATAGGGGGAGTTCTACAATTCACTGTCAAACACATTTATTGTATTCAAAATCTTATTATATGTTTGTCATCATCAAAAGAGGGAGACTGTTGTATATAACAATATGATTTTTGTTTGATGATAACAAACATATATATATATTATTATAAATGTGTTTGCAATTGAATACATCACATACGTAAATAAATAATTATATTTGAATAGAATACTACTACACAAGAATTTAAATATTCAAATAGTAGTTTATTTAAATATAATATTTTATTTCAACAATCTAGTTTTAGGGGAAAACTTGTCCATGGCGAAAGGCTTTTCGCCTGCTTTCGTTTCATGCGTGGGTTTTTCCTCTTTCTTCGTTTCTACCATATTTCTACTCGATTTCTATTTGATTTCTACCTGATTTCCATATGATTTCCTCCATGGAAACCTTCAATGAAATTTTCTTTTCGTTGATTAACCATATTTTCAATTTTTTTATAGCAAAACCTAGATCTGAAGGTTGCTCAAGATTCAATCCGAGATCTATTCCGATTTCCTCTTGCCCAAAGTTACATATCTTCTTGCTCTGGCTATGGATTATCAAGACATCGCTAATTTGGGTTTCGGCATAGCCGGCGCATCTGAATCGTTTCAGATCCAAGTTTTCCAACCGATATTCCATTGTTGAGCTAGATTTTCGGTTTGTTTTGGGTAAGAATTCTATGATGTTAGATTCAGTTCTAGTATTTTCTCAGATCTGGTTTAATTTGCGGAAAGTGTTTTAGTTGTATTTTAAAGAAGGAAAGTGTATAGCTTTATTACCAGGTCTATTCAATAATAGTCAGATCCGATGCGATTGTTGTACCAGTGAGATTTCGGAACCAACTGAATATGCTCCAGTTCTCTTGAGTTTCTTCAGTCCCAAATTCCATCTATTATGTTCAAGTTTTATCAATATTTAGCTTGCTCTTCAAAATCTTGTGAACCCGTTATGAGTTTGAAGATTGTGTTGTATTATTGATTTCTTCTTCTAGATGGGACTTGGGAAATAATATGGGTCATCCTAAACTTGGTGTATGGTTGATTTTCTGCTTAGATTTATTACATGTTTCAAGCTCAGGAGTTTTTTCACTAGAGGCCTAGATATGGCATGATTATGCCTAGATTCAAAGCTAACATCACATGGGCGTCTCTGGTAATTGAGCAGATCTTATTGATTCAGTAGGTTTTTTTCTTGATTTCTAGCAGTATGAATATCACGGCAGAGGATGGATTCATTTCTTACTGCATTATTATATGATTTTCTAGCATTAAGACTGATTCACAGGCGTTTGTGAGTCGTCAACCAGATTTAATGCTTGAAACTGAGAGAATTCTTGCAGTATTTGTACACGCCGTTTTTCTTGCTGTTTGGGTTTGGAGTGACATTGAAATTGAGGAGTTGAGAAGATGCTTATTGAATGGCGTAAGGAAAGCTAATTTGAGAGTTGCAATGCTGAGAGCATTGGTATGGAGCTTTTGCTCTAGTGTAGCAAGTCACAAGAGGGGTGGCCTCATCATGGGCAGGGTTTATTTTAGATTAGTTTAGTAGTTCTTTTATTTTTCATGTCTTTTTTCTGTATTTTGTTTTTGTTGTCTTCTTATTGTAACGGTTAGTATGCTAACCTGTCTACTGTACTGCTTTTTTTATTACAATAAAGTGAACCAATTTTCAAAAAAAATAAAAAAAAATTATTTCAACATTTCAATAGTTCATATTTTCTAACTCCAATATTGTACATCTCACAGATTTATTACATTCAGTTCTCACTACAACACTCGATGTTTGCTCAGTTACATTAATTTCATATTCAGTTTCATATATATAGCTCCTCACTACATTTCACTCAGTTTCACTCTTATATGTTCATTCATCTCTGACACACTGTTTCTTCAGTCTGCTTTATAGTCATTCCAATCACTGCACACCTGCCACAGAAACGCACACAATAATCTGGAACAAAATAATTTTAAATTCTAGTAGACATAAATTTATTTTAAATTTTATTTACCTTAGAATTTTAGTGTGTTTCACATCATATTTCTTGACTTGGTCTGATATGTATATACTTCTATCTATGTCTGACTGCTTGTGATATTCACAGTGATACACTGTAAATACCACAAGGCCAACTGTATCTCTAGTGCTTACAGACTGTCTGTCATTCAAATAGCCCACATACATATACATACAATGTATGTATATACGTAGAAGCAAACATATATGGGCAGCAGCAAGAACATGCACAAGAACGATAGGTCAGAGTACAAGGTTTAGGCTCAAGCATTTCAAAATGATGTCAAGATTAAGATGTTTCGATATACATATATGGTCAAGATAGGAAGTGGTGCACAACAAGTTTCAAGTACATGAAAGCTCAATATTTAGTGCACAAGGCAAGCAATAGGTTTAGATACGAGTTTAACAAATTCTTGGGAAATTTCAAAACACAAAAAGTTGTATGGGTCAAGGCTGAGAATTGCTCGAGTGCACAAAACAGAAATGCACAACAGTATCACAAATCTGAGCATTCAAGTTGCAAGTGCAAATATGTCAAAACACTCAACTGTACAACAAGGAATGGATGCATAAAGATGCGTAAAACACAAATGCAATGGCAACAACTCAAGGCAAATGCAAATTAAACAAGAAAAATATGGGAAGCTCAAACTCCCTCTCTCTCTCTCTCTTCTCTCTCTCTCTCTCACAAACACACACACACACACACACACACACATATATATATATATATGTATGTATATATAATTTTATATACATACATGTATGTTCAGTGCAAGCATGTGCATTCAACAGAGCTCAAGCTCAAAAGTAGTACAAGAAAACATGGCTCAGGAAAATCAAAGCCAAGTGGTACAATATTCAAACGTGCATGAAATTAAACATAAGACAAGTCTGCAGTTCGAAGAGTGAAGAAAAATGGACATATATACACACACACACACACACACACACATGCATACATGGTGCAACTTTATAGTGGTGAAACTGTGACAGTCCGCCCCGCACCAGTCGACATTTCTTCCGATAGTGCGTTGTACACATGCCCGACTAGCGCGGAACGGTCGCCAAAGAAAGGAAAGAAGATGAAGGAGCTAACAAAGAAACCTGTAGAATGCCTCACAGCGCATAGAACAAAATATAATAACAACATACTTGACATAAAACAGGTGAGACAGTGCATAAGCTGAAAACAAACTATCATAGTAGCAGAAAATCCAAATACAGCTTATGTTCCACATCATCATTATTACAACTTTTCAAACTGTCTCTAAAGGTAAAAGCAAGATAAGGGAGGTACACTACTAATGCTCAAGTAGTGACCACCAACAACACAGGGAGAATATCTATATATATCATACGTGGAAGCCTCCTGCTCGCCTCTGAATCAGCTACCCGTGCATCACCAGCTAACCTGTCTCTAGTCTGCTCGTGAGAGCACCCGGAGTAATAAGAAGAGACAAAAAACTCTGGGTCAGACAAAAAGTCTGGTATGAGCGATAAGCAAGAAAACAGAACAATAACAGGTATAATCCAACCATACCTGGACCTGGACCTGCAACCAAAGAGTTAGCACTACATACTGTACAACACTCTAAGGTGCCACAAACATATGGTGTACAAGCATACGGGGGTGGAGGTGTGAATGTCATAGTGATGACAAACAATCAAGCGTAGCAACCATCCTCACATCTCTCACTCGGTGCATAAAGCATACGATATCCACTACCTTAGTCACCTATCCATTGGGCCATGACGGAATCCAATCCCGTACAACTATCACTACAAGCCCACTATCCGTCTCTCAGTGGTGAACCAAAGTTATGAATACCGACAACCCCTTTGCACACGTCCCGCAGCAAAGCCCAAGTCATGAAGTTGACTCGTTGGTTCCCAACTGGATCCTGAGCTCTAACCTCTTATTTGGACTACCTTTGCATCTCGGGTTATTGGTCATCACTGGATCGATTCGGATCCCCAGTCCTTCTTCTCTGTCGGTTCGGATCGGCCTCCTTTCAAGTGCTCCGGGTCGGGTCGTGGCCTCTAAGTCACTTCGTAGTACATTGATTCAGTTCGGGTGCTCTCTGGCGGGCCGGGTCGGTGTACCCTTTCTCCATCGGTTCGGATCGGGTTCCTGGTCTCCGATCCGATCCACTTCCCCTTCCTCTTCCGTTTCGATCCCCTTCTCTTCCCTTCAGTCGATCTGATTCCCCCTTCTTTAGCTCGATCCGATCCCAGTTCAACCATTGTGGCCTTCCTTTTTTCCATACTTTTCCTTGTTCCAGGCCTCGGTTCGGTTCGGTGATCCCTTGCCCAGTTCACTATCCGATCCGAGCCCATCCCTCCAATCCGATCCGAAAGCCTGCACCATTTTCTGCAACTTTTTCCAGCGAGTGTTTTACGCCATTCGACGTTCTATCTATTGTAATCAATCACAAAGCATACCGCAAAGTCATAGCAACAAATAGAAGTGACCTCAAACACCAAAACATCAATATGATAGGTTAAAATGGATCAACATAGCCAAAACCCCGTATTTTTCCCTTAAACATGTTCAAGCATAATTAATGATAAGATTAGCAAAACTTAACCAAATTAACCCAAGTTCATATCAAAGGTCTAAAACATCATTTAATAATTTATAAGTATTTTTCCAGAATTTTATCATGTTTAAATTCGCTAATTAACACTAATTACCCTTAATTAACCATAATTAGTGAGGAACTATGCAAATCACTCACCTTAGCCACAAATAAACCTTAGATCTAAAATAAATCTCTGATATGACGTGAATACTAATGCTAAACAGCAGGTCTAATCTTGATTTGGTGAAGATCTCCCTTGATTTGATGTTGCAAAGCTTAATCCTTAATTAGAAAGTGGTTTGGAGGTGATTTAGAGGTTGGAGGCCATTTTTAGGATTTCTAAGAGGTAAGTGGAGGCTAGAAAACTAAAATGGAATGAAACCCTAACTCTTTTCAGCCTTCTCATAACCCTAATCCCGAAATGGGTTATGAGCCCATTAGCTAATCACCCTATTTGGCCCGGTTAAGCAGCTTTTCACCTTCCAAACCTTATTTCAGCCATATCTCCCAAACGAATCTAATGGAAGTGGTTTCAGGTCAAAACTCCTTTCCAATCAAAAGTTATGGCCAAAACAAGATCAGCTAGGGGCAAAACGGTCTTTTAAAAATCGGCAAAAATCATGAACATGGGAAATGACCCTAATGGTCGTTTCCTAAAGCCACATGACCATACGACTTCATATAAGAAAGAAATAAATATTCTACGATCCTCCGATGCGTAGAATGCGGGTTGTTACATTCTCCCTCCCTTAAGAAATTTCGTCCCCGAAATTCCTTAATCAAAACACACAAAGGGTTTCGCATGCCTTTCAGCCATAAAACAACAATCAAACATGCAAAACAAGCAAAACAAGTCTATCCTAGCATGCGGAATAACTAAATTGCAAAGTAAATCTTACCAGGCAAAGAGTTTTCGATACGACTTTCTTACATCATTCTCTACTTCCCGAGTACAGTCGCTCTCTCGCCATCGATTCCCATCTCTACCCTAGAGGTAATTTCTAATAGGTTGGGATCGTCCCTCTGACTGGAACCGATCCACTTAATCTAGATCGATCTAATCATCAAGCTTATTAGCATTTCTGAATCCAATTCACATTTAAGTCTGAAGTCATATCCTATGATATACTCTAGTTGCTTCCATTCCAGAAAAATAGTCTCTAAACTAGCATGTCTCCTACCCTATGCATCAGCTATCGCACTTATTCCGGTACTATATCATTCGTCTCTACTGTCATCTTCTTAGGTAATCCAACCCTATACGCCAAAGTTTCAACTACATTCCAAATGTCCTTTCAAGTCCAACTTGAGTCCTTCCTACATTCGTACTGCACATCCAACGTACGTTCACCTCCTAGAGGCAAACTAGACCCATCCAATGAACCTAGGTACTCCACTTATACTCGTACTGCACGTCCAACGTACATTCACCTTCTAAAGGTGAACTAGACTCATCCAATGAATCTAGGTACCCTACCTTCGAGTCCAAGTCCAACTTGAAGCTCCTATGTCCGCTGAATCTCCAAGGTCAACGGACGCTCCACAATGCCCAACATACTTCAAGTCTAACGTAAAGTATCTTACGCCCGTCATTTCACCATGATCAACGAACTTATACTATTTCCATTCAACAGGATCCTACAGGTGATACTCAAGAGAAGAAAGGTAGGAGCAAACACAACAATCATAGCATCCATCAAACAAATCCTATCTATCACCTTCCAAAGCCATGAATACATCGATACATGTATGTCTGGTCCAGCCAACATCAATAACTAATGGAAACTCTGCCTCTAAACGGACTACCGTACGTCCAACGTATCCTCCAAGGATAACTAGATCATGTCCAACAGATCCAAGGTAAGTGGGCGTCCCCAGATACCCTTGCTTGTAGTCCGCCTGAAACACTCGAGTCCCACCCAAGTCTATCCATTATCTTGCTGCCCTCTCGAGTCCAACTCAAGCCAATCCAATTCCTTGCAGCCTTCTCGAGTCCAACTCGAGTCAATGTATTACCCATAAACTCAGACCCAGTCTTGAGTACCCATTACCTACAGACCCTAGTCCAACGTGAGTCGTCTCCCTATTCGTTGCATCTCCAAGATCAACGAACACCCATTTTCTTTTACGAGTTCAAGTCCAACTTGAATCGTCCTAATTGAAACACCCCACCTCCGTTAAGGTCACTCACAAAGGGAATGCCTTAATTTTGGTGGAGGTTTATAAGTAAAAGACACAGATAAAACAAAAGACAGATATAAACACATATAAATAAGCAGCGGAAAAACCAACAGACTTTTATTATCATAAATACGTGTTTATACAGAACATTTCCAACATTGTCTCAAAACAAACTTCAAATTATTACGACCACAATATTGTCTTGATTTTAAAAGTTAAAGAAGCATAAAACATAAATAAAGCTGCATAATCCCCATAAATGATATCCAAAGCCATGGTCCAAATGAAAGAAATCCAAGCAATACATTCTCTCTCTTCAAGCTGGATGAAAAACTGACTAAGCTGCGGTGTTTCCTCCCTGTGGACCTGGGGGGGACGGAAGAAAAGAAGACAAAAGGAAAATGGGTCAGACATAAGTCTGGTAAGTCTAGCTATATTCCTAGAATGTTAATAATAAAAAGATCATGACTTGCATAAAGTGAGAACAAGACGATATCAGAATAATAGACTATCCTAGAACTAGATAAGGTGTCCTAAACAAACATCCCTTCGCACCCTATTTTAAATCTCTATCTCTGCACCTACTAATTCTTATACCAACAGGCACCCCGTGATTGGGGTGAAGTGATCCCTTTCTCTTTCTTTAAAATATCGGCTCCTACTCGCATATTCACATGTGTCCTACGGCCCTATATGGTAGATACCTATGCTGGTCCCACCATGGGGTATATTAAGTCCCATGGTGGCGGCCCCGACACAATTCTAGCATGCATAGGGTATACTACTGATGCTCCAGTGCCCTGACTTGTCTGCTCCAGAGTGTGTGCACGCCCGCACTCTGTTAGAACCCACACTGTGCACCAACCGCCGTCGCTTTTGACCGCTTACAATCTTCCCAGTAATCATGCCCCACCCTGCCTAGTTCAGGGTACCATGATACCTAATTGGGTTACTGCTGAAACAGGTCCCCGTTACTAGGTTTTCTAGTCAAACATGTTAAGTGGTTAAGTGTCTGAATGAACCTAACCCCCACCCATCCAAATTATTTAACATGTTGAATTTGGTTAAGTATTTATTAAATTGACTTAACCCTATCAGTTCAAACTCAGCTCTAATTGTCTTATTAGAGCACCAACCTCTCAGATTAGACAGATATTGTTGTGGCTGCCTGTATGCCGGTTGGGTCCGGGCAGTCTTACGCCACAACTCAGTTTAACCTCGGGTCTTTATTGGGCCCCATGCCTTAACCTCTCACATTGGATAGCGATTGTTGTGACAACTGGACAGCCGGGCAGGTCCGGGTGGGTTTACGTCACAACTCAATCCAACCTCGGGTTAAGCGCGTTCGTATTTTCTAATTTACATTTTAATTATGTAAATTATTCAAATTCAAATTACTGTCACATTCATTTCCCATTTAATCTCATTAATTAAGGTAATTAATGCCTTTTTATGCCATAAATCACTTATGTGATTAATGACCAATTTATGGCAAGTTTTCCTAAAATTATCATTTTAACCCAACGTTACCCTGTCCAATATTAGGCTAACCATCTCAGCCTAATTTACATTCGCACGATTTTTGGTGTAAAGTATTAGGCTAAAAACTTAGCCTAATTTAATATACACAAATTGGCATAAATTAGCATAAACATGACAAGGGTATAACTTTGGTATTGATGGCATAATCAATATGAACATAATAGGGTGTACTTGCAAAATAACTAACATGAACATTTTAGGGGTGAACTTGCAAAATAACTAACATGAACATTATAATGTCATAGGTACAAACTTGCAAAAAGATTAACATAAACATTATAATGTCATAGGTATGAACTTGCACTTATAGGCTAACTCAACATATGTGTGTTTTTAACATAGGCCATATTAACAACATACATGAGAATTAGCAATATGAACTAATCCATATACATATGTTAATTTGCAACATAAGCAAATCAACATACGTATATGTGAGTTAGCAACATAGGCTAATCAACATACACATGTGTTAATTAGTAACATAGATTTAGACATACATGCAAATTAATCCCAACGTATGATAAGTGTGAACATGGCATAAGTTTTGCATAAACATGAACATATAGATTTGACAATTGGTCGCATAACTTTACTATATAAACTTGCATAATAAACTACACAATTCTCATAAGATGTTACAATCCAAGTCCATGCTTATACAAATAATATAATCCAATAATCCCAAATTTAACATGATAATAGAATCAAGTCACTGGCATAGATGAATATTATAAAACATAATAAACATCATACTTAATAATTCTCAATTCAACATGATAATAGAATCAAATCACAAGCGTATATTAATAACATAACGAGTATCGTACTATTATCATTTCATCGCAACACATGATATTCATATTAATTGGCATTCTAAAAATGTAGCTAAACTTACAATCGTAGACGGTCTTGTTTTCTGAGTTCTGAAATTCTGAATTTGCAAAGCTTTCCTTTGGGAAGACGTTGCTTTGATTCTAATTTGTTGTTGCTTTTTAATCTTTTAGTTTGTATTCGCTATGTTGTTCGTCTCTTTCAAGTGGAGGCCCCCTCTAGTTCTCAGCAGACAGCATGGTGGCTCCAATTTTTATTTTTATTTTGTGAATTTTTAGTTTGAGACCTAGGGTCTTTTTATAGAGTTGCAAGTTAATTTGAGCCGTCGATGAAGCTCGGGTTAACCAGAGCCATCCGTTGTAAAGAGAAGCCAATTATGTTCACCATTTCTTTCTTAATGTACATTTACTATTATTTGTCAGTCCATATTAATACGTACGCATTAGATACATCTCCCATTTACACATTTATTATTATTCTTGTATGCACATAAGATACATCTCCCCTTTACACATTTATCATTATTCTTGTATTAGCAACTTTAGTGTTAACTGAAATACGGGGTGTTACATTCTCCCCTCCTTAAAGGATTTCATCCCCGAAATCTCCAAGTCTAGGAGAACATATATCCTACCAACCAAATGTCCATTTACTCAATCATCAAACACGAGCGTCCATTGTCCTTAAAAGACTTCTAATGCTTCATGATCATATGGATCGTGTGTGTACATGTCCTTATCTAATGCAAAAATCAGGCGGTCTACTGATTCAGTTGACCTCCTTAATGCAAATTATGTAAGTGTCATGAATCCATTATGTATGCAAACTTTTTCCTATTCATAATTCTACATGAGTGTGCAATCATTCAAACAAATGCGACATCCATATGACAACATATTAAGCTTCAACCATATACAAACATAAACACATATATGCATATGCAATATGAAGTGACTGAGCTGATCTAAAACCCTAGATTGTGTGTGTATATGCATCCACGAGCAACCACTAGCAAACATTTGCAACCACTTGCAACCATCATCCATAACATGTTTCAATTACATGTTTACATCCAAAGGGGTTTCCACCTAAGGATAAAAGGGTAAGGTCGGGGAGATATACCTAAAAAGATAGATACTAACATGACTTTAAGGAAAAAGAGAGATCAAAAATGTACCCTAAAAAAGAAAAGGTTAGGCTGCACGTATTCTATCCTCTATTTCCCAAGTCGCGTCTTCATCGGCGTCGCTTCACTGAACTTTGACGAGTTTGACTTCGCGGTTGCGTAGCTTTTTCACTTCAGTTCCTAAGATGCGAGTTGGAACTTCCTCATAGTTGCTTCGCGTTCTACTTCAGCTTCTTCTAGAATGTTTGGCTCTACCACTTCCGCTGACTCATGTAGATACTTCCGGAGGTGAGAAACATGAAATACGTTGTGAACTCCAGCCAGTCTCTCGGGTAACTCTAACCTGTAGGCCATCTTCCGAATTTTCTCGATGATAGGAAACGGCCCTACAAATCTTGGTGCTAGCTTCCCTGTGGATCCAAAGCGAACGGCGTTCCTTAGAGGAGATACCTTAAGGAAAACCTTGTCCCCAACCTCAAATTCAAGGTCGGTCCTTCTCTTATCTGCGTAGGATTTTTGTCTGTCTTGGGCAGTCTCCGTATTAAGTCTACTTTCTCTGAAGTCTCTCGGATCATATCTGGTCCAAGTATGAGCTTGTCAGTAGACTCCCACCAACAAGTGGGCGATCGGCACAGTCTTCCATATAAAGCTTCGAAGGGCGCCATTCCGATGGTGGCTTGGTACCTGTTGTTGTATGCAAATTCCACCAAAGGAAGATGGTCCTCCCAAGTCCCTCCAAAGTCAAGGACGCAAAGTCTCAAAAGGTCTTCCAAAATCCTGTTTACCCTTTCTGTCTGACCATCGGTTTGGGGGTGATAGGTCGTGCTCAAACATAACTATGTGCCTACAGCTTCTTGCAGACTCCGCCAAAACTCGCTTGTGAAGATAGGATCTCTGTCGCTAATAATGCTAGAAGGTATTCCATGGAGTCGAACTATGTCCTTAAGATAAAGAGATGCTAGAGACGAGGCAGTCCTTCTACTCTTGACAAGTAAAAAGTGGGTGCTTTTAGTAAGCCTATCCACTATTACCCAAATGCTAGTGTTGCCTCTTCTAGACCTAGGCAGCCCATTAATGAAGTCCATTGAAATGCTATCCCACTTCCACTGTGGGACCTCTAGAGGATGGAGCAGACCGCCAGGCTTCTTCTGCTCCGCCTTAACTTGTTGGCAAATAATGCACTTAGAAACAAAATCTGCCACGTCCTTCTTCATGCCACTCCAAAAGAAAACTCTCTTTAAGTCCTTGTACATTTTGTCCCCGCCTGGATGTATTGTCATCTTGGAATGATGTGCCTCCTCAAGAACTTTCTTCACCAACTCCTTTGCCTATGGGACGCATAGTCTTCCATCCTGTCTTAACCACCCTTTGTCGTCGATGGTGTATCTATCGAGGTGACTAGAAATCTCACCCTTGACGAGCTTATCAACCACTTCTACAAGCTGAGGGTCTTCTCGTTGTGCGGTCCCTATTGAGTCTAAGAGAGTGGGCCGCACTTCTAGCGATGCTAACAGACCGGGTATAAAATCAGAGGAGGGCCTAAAGTCAAAACTGGCTATAAACTCTAGGTTTTGCCTTTCAACAAATAACGGGCTCAACGTTAGCTTCTTTCTACTCAAGGCATCTGCGACTACGTTGCCCTTGCTAGGAGTGTAGGAAATCTCGAAATCATACGAGGCAAGAAACTCCATCCACCTTTGTTGCCTTAAGTTAAGGTCCTTCTGCGAGAAGAGATACTTCAAAGATTTATGGTCAGTATACAGTTCAAATTTCTCACCTAGGAGATAGTGGCGCCAAGACTTAAGCGCAAAGACGATGGCGGCCAACTCAAGGTCGTGGGTTGGGTAGTTCCTTTCATGAACTTTCAACTGTCTTCCGCCATAAGCTACTACCCTTCCTTCTTGCATTAGGACAGCGCCTAGTCCTGTCCCGCATGCATCCGTGTATACTGTAAACATTTTGCTTCCATCCGGCAAGGTCAGAACTGGGGCTGTTGTAAGAGCCCTTTTTAAGCATTGGAAAGCAAACTTGCAATACAAATCCCAAGAGAAAACTAGATTCTTCTTTATTAGACTTGTAAGAGGAGCTGAGATTTTTGCAAAATCTCTGATGAACTTCCGATAAAAGCCTGCAAGCCCGAGGAAGCTTCGGACCTCAGTTGCATTCCTTGGTGCCTTCCAATCTTGCACTGCTACTACTTTTGCGGGGTCTACAACTAACCCCTCTTTGGACACTATATGCCCAAGAAATCTCACTTCTTCTCTCCAAAAGTGGCACTTGGAGAATTTAGCTTTTAACTGATGTGTTCTAAGAGTCTCCATGATTGCCTTTAGGTGCTGAGCATGCTCTTCCTCATTTTTTGAGAAGATCAAAATATCGTCTACGAAGACCACCACGAACTTATTGAGGAAATCTCTGAACACCCTACTCATTAGGTCCACGAAGTAAGCGGGTGCGTTTGTCAAGCCAAAAGGCATGACAAGCCACTCAAAGAATCCGTTTGGGGTTCTGAAAGCTGTCTTATCGATGTTATCATCAGCTACCCTTAGCTGATGAAATCCGGTCGCCAAATCAAGTTGGGAGAAAACGATGCCCCTACAAGCTGGTCAAACAAATCGTCAATTCTGGGGAGAGGATGCCTATTCTTTTTAGTCAGCTTGTTTAGCTCCCTATAGTCAACACATAGACGGAGTGAACCATCCGCCTTTGTAGCGAACACCACTGGAGCGCCCCATTCTGAAATGCTCCACCTAATGAACCCCTTTTCTAAAAGCTCTTTAATCTGCTTACTGAGCTCTTTCCTTTCCCTAGGAGCCATGTGCCTAACAGGCAAAGCAACGGGCCTCGCATTGTCAACAAGATAGATGCGGAAGTCTATTTCCCGTTTCGGAGGTAAGCCCTTCACCTCATCAAAGACATCCGAATATTCTCGGACCACCTTAACTGACTGCAAATTCTCAACAGAAGCGTCAAGCGATTCAAGATAACTAAGCATAACCACATTCGAGGGATTACAAGTAATTTCCAGAGTGTTACCGAGTTGGGTTAAGAGCCTAACCACTCTTTTCTCACAATCAAGGATGGCACCATTACTGGATAGCCAGTCCATGCCCAAAATCAATCCATACGCCGAGAAGCCCAAAACAAAGGTACTACATCTAAATTCTATACTTGGAATAGAGATTTTCAAATTCATACAGATCATTGACAAATAAGCTGGGCCTCCAATTGGATTGGAGACAACCAAGGGATCCTCTACCATACTAGTTTCTAGGTGCATAGATTCTACTAAAGCAGATGAAATAAAGGAGTGTGATGCACCAGAATCAAATAAAGTGCGAACTGGGTGATCATAAAGATAAACTACACTTTCTATAGAAGTATTTCTACCTCGCTGTTGCAGAGGAGGTGCCTCCAGTGCATGAACTTATCCACCCGAAGTGGATGCAGCTTTCTGCGCCTGCCCTCGCCTCTTAGGGCAGTCCTTAGCTATGTGTCATGTT
>JASFAX010002137.1:0-47281 GCA_030737875.1 Allium sativum
ATCCTCTTGGTGTGCGTTGCATTGTGTGATGGGACCTGAGTCTTATGGTGGTTCCATTTTTCAAAAAGACATTGCGTTGTGTTACGTTTTATTTATCTGTACTGACACTGTAGTTATGCACGGCAATCCATTGGTACAACCCGTTCCGCGTTAGCGGCGTGGTCTTTGAATTTGCCTTATTTTTGTATGAGATAAGTTAGTTAAGAATTCTCACACCAGTCCCACGACTGACCCATCGTTTGTTTCACCTTTTTGCAAACTTGGGTGCCCTCTCATCTACACGGGCAGCCAAGTAGACAGGTTCCCTTTCTGCTTGGAGTTTCTTTGGAGCAGCTTATTTTCTCTCTCTTGGAATTTGCTTTGGTGAAGAGGTGATGACTTGGAGCTTCGAAGACCCTTTATCTTTTGTTTCTATGGCATCTTTTCTTTTCTTTTCAGACATCAGACTTATTTCTTTTCTGCAAACTTGTTGTAATAACTTAGTTTCTGTGACTGTGGATTTTCTATTGCTGATGACATTATATATCCGCTGCTATGATGTTATTACTTTATGGATTTCCTTTGCTATATTGTATCTGTGTTCTGTTTTATTGTATTTATGTTGTATTCCATATGATTTCTCCTTGCTTTCACTTGTGGAAGTTTGGGGTTATCACAGTTCGTATCAGAGCTTTGGTTTACAAAGCGGAGTACAACATATCTATAATAATTCGTTCACGTAGAGTCACAATATTCTAGGGCGAACATTTCATGGGATACATAATAGCCAGTCACTTTGTCACCATCTTTCCTTTCACCCTTCGATCTTTTCTATCTCTTAATTCACCATTACAGTTGTTCTGACTCTTTCTTTGATCGTACAGAACCAACTAAAAATGAGTACTCATGCTGCTAGAACTGCTGGAGTTAGAGCAATGGGGCAAGATGATATTGGAACTAAGGAGCCCGCAGTTCAACAACCACCACCACCGAAGCCCTTTGATTTGGTAAGGGTAATAAAGGATTTCAAGAATTTAGATGGAGTTCCGTTCACGGGTACAGAGTCCGTGACACAGGCTAAGTCATGGCTCAAGAGTTGTGAAAGGATATTTAGAGCACTAGAACTAAAGGATAAAAGGTGGGGATATGTGGCTTCATGGATGCTACGAGGCGAAGCACAGCTTTGGTGGGAAGAAGTCAATATGGAAAGAGATGAAGAAAATATGTCTTGGACTGAAATTAAGGAACTGTTCAATAGGAGGTATACTACGAAGACTGAAGGTAGAAATTCAGGAGCTGTCAAGATTGATATCCAATGCTACGACTGCCAGAGGAATGGTCACCACAGAAAAGGCCGCAGGAATCCAAAGAAGGCCAGAAGAGAGGACACTAGAGAATGCTATAACTTCCATGTAAAGGGTCACATCAAACGTAATTGTCCACTTTTGAAGAGTTCCCAAGTTACCCATGTGTACGAGGGAGCATGTGCACCGCCTTCTTCAGCACCTACTCCTTCTGAATGAGCAAGTAAGCCTAATGTTTTAGGTGCTACTATTTATGTTAAAATCGTTTCAATAATTCTCTGTGTTTGTTCTTCCTCTTTTCCTCTTCTATTTTTCTTTTTCCTTTTCGGGGACGAAAAGTTCTTAAGTGGGGGAGATTGTAACGACCCGGAATTTTAGGGCCAATTTAAAATTTTATTTTAATGAATTTAAAGTATTTTAAATGATTTATTCATTTTATTCGAAGTTAAAATGAGCAAATTTAATTTAAATATATAAAAGGAGTTTAAAATAAGCGCTGCAGTTTGAAATTTTGATTTGAAACTTTAACTGAATATACAGGATTCAAAATAAAACGAATTTTAGTGAAACCAAAAATATCTAAATCTGTTTAAGAATATCTTTTTAATGAATCTTAAAAATTGAAATTTCACTTTAAAATTTATAAGTTATGTCAAAATTAAAATTTAGAAAAGTCGCTGTGAAATGAATATATAAAATATATAAAGGTCAGAATTGCCACTTTTTACATACGAAGGAATTGGAGCTCGAAACCACTTCCATTGAATTCAGAACGATGTTTCTGCATTGAAAAACAGTAAACACTTATATATTTTGAGTTTCAGAAATTATTGTTTTCAAAATGTATTTTTAATATTAAATATATTCGCCCTGAAAATAGCCATTTTTCAAAAAAGCTCAGAATTGAACGAAACAAATTTTGTTGTGATCGTATCGTCATAAGAAAGCCAAAAATAATTTTTCCGGATTTTTCTGACTTCGTATGTGGCCCTGGCAAAATTATATTTACGCTTGAATTTAAAATAAAAGATTTAATTTGGAAATAAAAGGAAACCATACTGTAACTTCAGAATTGGACCATGGGGATAGCACCATCGCGTTCAGAAGGCGTGAAAACATTAAGATCGACAGTCGTTGAGCGCGAATCGGAGATCGTATGTGAAAACTGTAATTTCTCGAATTAATTAATTAATTAATTAATTAATTGAAATAATAATTATTAAACCCTAATTATACACGTATTTATACCCCTCCGTATACAGCTACAGTACCTTCTTCCTCTTCGTTCAAACACAGCCGCCGAACCCATTTACATCGAATTTTCAAACTCCAATTCCTCTTCCAATTCTTGACGGATTTTAGCAAACTCACCCTCATATCGAAGAGGAAACCAAGGCCTTCGATTCCATACCTATCCCGGCACCCACCGTCGCCGGAATCGCCGCCACCAGTCCCCCAAACAGCCGCCGCACGCACAACAGTGGGCCCCACCACGCTCGATCGCACCCCACCCCCTTCCGGCCGCCGATACTCCTCTCTTTCCCGGTCGCTGTCCAACAAACGGCGCTCAATTTCATTCAGTAAATCCAGAGAAAATCGAGATTGAAGTTTTGAACAAAACTGAGTTCTTAAGGTAATTTTAATTTCAGAAATTGTAACGCTTTTAAGCGTGGCAGAAACAGTTGTTAAAAGTCTGGTTAATTAAAACATTGATAACTTATTCGTATGAACTCGGATTCCGAAAATTTCAGAACCGATAGGATCGTGACGACGATTAGGACCTGCTGAGATTGATTGGGGCATTCTGAAATTTTCTTGGATTTATTATTATTATCCAATCAAGGTGAGAGTTTTTTTTTCTTTTATTATTTAAAATTTATATCGAAATGAATTATTCAATATTGATGTGATGTAAATATAAATCGAGATCTGTTTGGTTGGACATGTTAGATGATGATCGTTCTTTGAATTGAGTAGCTATTATTAGATCCCTTACAAATTTTGTTCATGTTTAAAAATAGAAAATTATTCATGGTATGTTCATTGGCATTTTTGCCAATGTTTAAAATAGAAAATTATTCATGGTATGTTCATTGGCATTTTTGTCAATGTTTAAAAATAGAAAATTATTCATTGTATGTTCAATGACATTTTGTATGTATAAAATTGAATATGTCACCGTATGAAATGAACTATTTTTGTCATTATAAAATAGAATATGTCACTATATGTTTATGGACAAATTTGTGTCATTATAAAATGGGATTATACACCGTATGTTGATGGGCACTATTTTTGTTCATTAATAAAATAGAAATTGCCATAGTATGTTAATTGATAAATTTTGTCAATATTAAAATAGAAATTATTCACCATATGTTAATGAGCAATTTTTGTTAATATAATGTTCACCGTATGAAATTAATATTTTTATTTAATGTTAATATAAAGAATGGTCACCTTATGATAATGACATTTGTGGAAAATGTTGAAAATGTTCATTGTATGATAATTAACATTTTAATATATTAAAATAGAAAATGTTGAATTTGTTCATTGTATGTTAGAGTGACATTTTGTACATATTAATATAGAAAATGACATCGTATGATAATATAACTTTTTGTTATGTTAAAATATGAAAATATGCATCGTATGAAATGAATGACATTTTTGTTATGTTAAAATATGAAAATATACATCGTATGAAATGAATGACATTTTTGTTATGTTAAAATATGAAAATATACATCGTATGAAATGAATGACATTTTTGTTATGTTAAAATATGAAAATATACATCGTATGAAATAAATGACATTTTTGTTATGATAAAAATATGAAAATATACACCGTATGATTCAATAACATTTTTGTTAATGTTACATAGAAAATACACTGTATGTTAAATCAGCATTTTTGTCATGTTATTTATATAAAAATACACTGTATGTTAAATCAGCATTTTTGTCATGTTATTAATATAAAAATGCACTGTATGTTAAACCAGCGTTTTGTCATGTTAAAAATATATAAATTTGCATTTTATGTAAACTAGCATTTTGGTTATGTTAAAAAAATAGAAAATGCATTGTAAGTAAAATAACATTTTTGTTTAAGTGTTAAGAAATAAAAGAATTTTCATTTCATGAAAAATTAACATTTATTTTTAATGTTAATAAATATGAAATGTAAGGCATGTAAAATTAACATTTATTGTTAATGTTAATAAAAAGGAAAATGTATTGTAGGTTAAATTAACATTTATTTTTAATGTTAATTAAAAATGAAATGAATGCATATTAAATTAACATTCATTTTTGTTATATAAAAAGAAAGGATGATTTAGCATTATTTTTAATGTTAAGATAAAAGTATTTTCATTTTACGTAAATTTAACATTACTTTCAATGTTAAAAACAGAAAATGCATTGTATGTAAATGTAACCTTATTCTTATGTTAATTAAGAAGGAATTTGCATTATAAGATAGATGTACATTATTTTATTATGTGTATAAAAAGAGAATTCACCTCGTAGGGAAAATGTACATTATTCTTAATGTTAATAAAGGATAATTTAACCATAGGATTTATATACATTTATTTTCAATGGTAATAAAAAGAAAAAGCATTGTATGTAAAATTAACATCATTTAAATTGTTAAATAAAAAGAAATTCCACCGTATGACATTATTTTACCGATAATGTATAAGAAATTCCACCGTATGACATTATTTTACTGATAATGTATAAGGAAATCCACCGTATGACAGTTACATTATTTTATAATGTTAATACATAAAGAATTTGACCGCAGGATAAGTTACATTATTTTATAATGTTAATATATAAAGAATTTGACCGCAGGATAAGTTACATTATTTTATAATGTTAATATATAAAGAATTTGACCGCAGGATAAGTTACATTATTTTATAATGTTAATATATAAAGAATTTGACCGCAGGATAAGTTACATTATTTTATAATGTTAATATATAAAGAATTTGACCACAGGATAAGTTACATTATTTTATAATGTTAATATATAAAGAATTTGACCGCAGGATAAATTACATTATTTTATAATGTTAATATATAAAGAATTTGACCGTAGGAAAAAGATTACATTTTATTTATGTAATATATAAAGAATTTGACCGTAGGAAAAAGATTACATTTTATTTATGTAATATATAAGAAATTATACAGTAGGTGAAACTTACATTTTATTTAATGTAAATAGGATAAGAAGGTGGCAAGAATGATGGTATACATTTTAATTTTATAAAAATAAAATAAGGATGTAACTTGTAAATAAAGAATACATTTGTATATGAAATTAGGAATGGAATTTACATCTTAAAATTACATTTTTGATGTAATTGAATTTAAAGAATGCATTCAAAAAGAGAATGAATACTTTATATGTAAATGGAATCATAATATGATGGAAAGATGAAATGGAATAAATGGAGCGATGAAGTATAATTTACTTTTTAATGAAAATTATAGAAATATTAAATAAAAATAAAATGAAGGAATAACTCACCGTCTAATTATAAAGCATATTTTCCTACAAGGGAGAAAGTGAAAAGATAAGAGAAATGAAAGTTACGTAAGAACGATGAGTTAAACTATTTATATATATATATATATATTTATATATATATATATAATTAAAATATAACGAATCGAGCGCGGTAGTTCGCGTTTTGAAATCGAACTTTTAAATGATTATACCGGAAGATCCGACGGTCGGATTTTCCCAAAACTGAAACCGCTAGGACCGTCTTGGAAAAATCTTTCCAACGATATATGCTGCGTTAAAATCCAACGGTTAGATCTTGAGAAAAGTAAAAATCAGAATTGATGGAAACAGCGCCAGGGTCGCCCATGACCTGAAGCGTCGTTAAATAAGGAAATTAATTATATTAAATAATTAAGGCAAGAATTAATCGTTATAAAATAAAATAACGATATGAAATATGTTTTTCTCAAAATATATGAATGCGAGATTATTTGGAAAGTCCGGGTTAATCCCATTCCAAATGATCGTACGGTTTCAAGAATCTCAGTATGAAGACGGCGTATGAAGACCGTAAATCTTCCCTCGAATGGACAACGATCAAGACTCTGAATTGGTTTGATCCCAATTCAAGGGTCGGGGTAATTGCCCAAACGTACGCGTTGATTTCACGGGTTTGACCCTAGTTCAGACCTAGAGCATGGGTGTAAATGGATGGTGTGTCTGATATCGTACCCATTAAATATCATATTGTCGATTTTCTGGTAATGTATAAACGATTGGTGGTAGAGAATTTATTCTCTACTTAACGCCCGTTTATATATTGACAGACGGTCGATGGTACGGTATGGAGTGACTGTTTGCGAACAAATTATGCAGTTGTAAACAACTGTAAAATCCGTTCGGCTTTCCTAAACAACAAGGATTGTTGTAGAGGGTGTCGAACTCTGGGACCAAATTATTTTATTAATAAATCCAATCAAGTTATCCCTAACTTTTGATTGGTGGAAAACAAAGAAAATAGCAGAAATTAAATAAAAAGAGAGTTTTAACAATAAGTGAAAGCAATTAGGGGATAATGACATAGATCAGATTCATAATCATCAATAGCCAAAGACTAACCAGATCTAATACATGTTTCTGTCACAAACATGAATCAACGATAATAGGTTTTTAGAAACAAATATGTAAATAACGACAAGCATAGCATATGCAGGAGCTCAGCTCTACAACCATAGACTATCAGGACAGATTCACTAATTAATTTCTAAAACCCTAAAATTAGATCTAGATCTGATAAACGTTAGATCGAACACGAATATATCCTGTGAAGGAGCATAGCTCTTAAACGACACAAAATATGAAGGTTCAGATCTAACCCTTAATTCAGATCCAAATCTTCATGTATACAGTCCTCATCTTTTGGCTATGTGATTCATATTGAATCATACTATCAGCGTCATCACCCCCTAATCAAAGGGGATTAGCTAGACATAGCTAAAGAAGAAGAGAAAAAGAAAATAGATAACATGAACATAAATAAAATAAACAAAAAGTAAAAAGAAAGAGAGAGAATGATTTTATTCCAAGAAGAGAATTACAGAATAAAACCTAATGTCTTTCAATGAATGAGATACAAGGTATTTATAGCTGATATGACAAAGGCTAGCTAGCTAATTACATAATGTGGGACTAAAGAAATAACCCAAATAACACATAAGCCAGTGTGAACGCAGCTTTAGAGTGAGTGGTTTAGCAAATAGGCTAGTGTGAACGCAACATGAGTAAGAGGCCTTCCAAATGAGCTAATGTGAATGCAGTTTGAGTCTTTATTGAGCCAAATCTTCTTAACTGAAATATAATTGCAACCGTTCTTCAAGCTTTAGACTCTTCAAGCTTTAGCAATTTTAAACTTCACTCTTTTTTAAGCAAATTCTTCATGCTTTTATCCATCAAATGCTCTAAACCATGCTCCTTGTCAACAATCTGAAAATACAGCTATAAATACAAAGTATCAATTATTTTAAAGGGAAAATAAGATAAATAAGCGGATAAAATATACACATTTATGTGTATATCAGTGACGGTGTGGCATGCTAAGATGGAATGATCAAGGTTTCTTGTTGAAAAGCAGAACCTTGTGGTATGACATACATGACTTCACGAGCCTCACACACTGGTTGAGTCTAGAAAGGGGGAAGGGAACGCAGGGAAAGTAGCACGTTTCTTTCTAGTTAGTAGTCATTTTACTTTTGGAGGATGATGAAACGAGGCGCCTCGGATAGGTCCTATAGGACCGGGGAACGTGTGCTTAGGAATAACTAATCCTCTAAGCTGTATGTGAGGACCGGCCCTGCCATTATCCAAGGGTTAACTGCGGGTAATCCTGGGGCATTAACTAGAGTGTCTCAAATCGGTAAGGAGTCCTCCCTAGCCTGGACTCATGATGGAAACCCAAATTTCCAATACGACCCCGACGGATTTGATTGTATTACTAGTACGGAGGCATAATATATGGTACCTATGCTTCCTAGGATTGATATTTTTATTTTGAATGGTTTAAAACATATACATTAATAATAAGTATTCGTTTCGTATTTGGCGTATTTAGCATGTTTAACCACCATAAGGTAAAACTCTATCCTCTTGGTGTGCGTTGCATTGTGTGATGGGACCTGAGTCTTATGGTGGTTCCATTTTTCAAAAAGACATTGCGTTGTGTTACGTTTTATTTATCTGTACTGACACTGTAGTTATGCACAGCAATCCATTGGTACAACCCGTTCCGCATTAGCGGCGTGGTCTTTGAATTTGCCTTATTTTTGTATGAGATAAGTTAGTTAAGAATTCTCACACCAGTCCCACGACTGACCCATCGTTTGTTTCACCTTTTTGCAAACTTGGGTGCCCTCTCATCTACACGGGCAGCCAAGTAGACAGGTTCCCTTTCTGCTTGGAGTTTCTTTGGAGCAGCTTATTTTCTCTCTCTTGGAATTTGCTTTGGTGAAGAGGTGATGACTTGGAGCTTCGAAGACCCTTTATCTTTTGTTTCTATGGCATCTTTTCTTTTCTTTTCAGACATCAGACTTATTTCTTTTCTGCAAACTTGTTGTAATAACTTAGTTTCTGTGACTGTGGATTTTCTATTGCTGATGACATTATATATCCGCTGCTATGATGTTATTACTTTATGGATTTCCTTTGCTATATTGTATCTGTGTTCTGTTTTATTGTATTTATGTTGTATTCCATATGATTTTTCCTTGCTTTCACTTGTGGAAGTTTGGGGTTATCACAACATCCCACCTCCCCCTTCGTGGAAAACCCAACAAACTTCTTCCAGACCCCAGTATTTCCTACCGCATGGTTTTCTACATGCACCGATTTATCTCCATTTTTCCATTACTTCATTTTAGTTATGTGCTTCCTCCTGTGTAAACAATGAACCCCCTGTAAACCAAGACAAAACACAACGCCCTTTCCTATAAAATTTGCAACTACCACCTTATTCTCCACCGTAACCTTTTCCACCTAATATGCTCGCCATTTCAGTTCTCACACACCACATCAAAGTACTTAAACCCTTCATATCATTACCTGCTAGTTGCCACCAATGCACCAGTCATCTGAAACTGTACTCCCGGTCACTGCTCCCATTTATCTCACCCATAACCGCATGCCCACACTCCACAGCCTTGCTTCATATTATTTCTAAACTCACCAACCATGCCATCATGCTACTGACGAAAATGACTGGTTGTACACCATTACTTCACGTGAATAAAATGTCACCCTCCAGAAGGTCAATGCACTTTCCTCACAATATCAAAAACTAAATACTCACAGTCATTCCTATATTTCCAATGACTGCTCCAGCTCTTCATACACTGGAAACAAAACCTGCGCCCAATTTTTTGTAAAACCCACGCCTACTTTCCCCCAGTCCCATGCTACTGTATACCAATCCGCAAGATCCCCTTATACATATTTTTATCATATTTATAGTGGCCGATTCAGCCATTAACGGTTTTAGTTAGAAGCTTGGGTTTTGTTTCTGTAAATGGGGAACTTTATATAGACTGAGGGAAAAGGATAAGAACAAGGTGTTTCAACTATACAACATAGGATGAAATATCTTCACTAGGCATGTCTTAATATAGAGTTTAGATATGCTTATCTTTGACAATTTTCGTTAGGCAAATAGGATGGACTAGGGTAGGCGAATGGTTCATCTAATTTTGAGATGTCTTGACATAGCTCTATATCTTACTGTGCTTGAAAATGATGGGTCACAAAATCTTGGCAATGAAGTAATATGAATGTGTATATGTTTGGTTACTTCAGCGTGAAGTATTAGGGGTATGGTTCTTGTAAAACTAGGTTGCAGGTGTACATTTAGTTCGAGGAAAGCTGATATTAAATTTGTATTTGAACTATTTATGTATTTGAGAAACATGCATTTAGCTTTAGAATCATATACTCACATAATTCATATAGCTTAACCATATGAAATATATATTATGTTTTGGTATTATAGATGCTTATCCTACCTTGCTATATAAAAATTCCATTTATGTACACGCTGTTATGGACAAAAGTAAAAATACCATCGTGACGAACAATGTGCCAAGATCCCAAAAATATAATAATATCGGTAGGTTAACTCATATTGTGAAACCCCAAAATATTGATATAGGGTGTAAAATACTCCAAATAAAAATTTGCGTGTTTAATTAATTAAAAATTACAGTAAAATTCAAAAAATTAAATTATCACTACATCTCAAAGGTCTTGTCCAAATTCAAAACCGATATTTAAATATATTTAAATAACTGTTATGGTCAAAACCGATTATGCCGCTGTTTTTCTGAATATTTGATTTGGACATAACTTACAATTTATGATGCGAAATCTCCATTTTTCACTTCCATTAGAAAAATATAGTTTAATAGATTCCAACGTTTCTTGTTTCAAAGAAATCCGACTAATATCGGATCCAGTACACTTAGTTGAAGTTCAAAACATTAAATTACGAACTGTCGCGCCATTACGGGCTCAGTTATAATTATATTATAATAAATACATTTGAACTGTTGTTTAAATAATATATTCGTTACTGTAATTCAATTCTAGATTGAATTATATCGATTAAATCATTCAATTTACTCAATATTGCCACTTCAATTATTTCCGACTATTTGGAAATAAAATATTTTATTACTCCACTACTTATACAAATTAAATATTCAAAATATTTGAATTTAAACCATTTAAATTAGCTAACCAATATATAAAAAAATTAAATAAATTAATTATTTAATTGCTAAAATTCCGGGACGTTACATACCTTCCCCCTTAAAAGAATTTCGTCCCCGAAATTACTAAGGTAGGGAAAATGATATGAATCCTATTATAACTAGATTAAAGATCTTTTGTTTACTTCTTGATTCTAGTTTCAACTGAACCGATTAATTCTAATTAAAAATTAATTTTTTCTTATTAACAAATACTTTCAGAAATTCTGAAAATTTCCTAACAGCTTAAATTTTCGGAGAATTTTGCCAGCATCTCCTCTACACGGCTCATTCAGTACTACTACAACTTGTCTCTCTGGGCATCTTCCAAACCAAAAGAAAATCAAACAGCCAAACGGGTTGCCAACAGACTCATAAAAAATCTCATACTCGTATGAAATATAAATATGTACCTTTTCGATTGGGCATCCAATTCTAACTCTTCCATTTGATATTCCATCAGCATATACCCATGCATTTCCAATTGAACTTCAATCCACTTACCTACATCCAGTCATTCTCTAGTACCAACACCAAATTTCAATTCAAACTCCAATTCCAAATTCTTACTCAACACTTCAATTGCATAAACATATTCAGTTCCATCCAAAAAATTTATTTCACAAGTTCAATTACTTTGCCAAGTTAAATTCTATTCCAATATGATTTCCATTTAACTGGCTTCAATTCAATTCCAATTTTATTTCAGTACCATTTTCCATCAAATTTAATTTCTCCTTAACTGTTTTTGTTAATCTCCATTTGCTTTGACAATCTTTACTTAACTTCTTAAGTTAAATTTATTTCCATTATTACAAATTCATCTTTTATACTTGTTTTAATTCAAAACAATATCGTCTTGGGAGTTTTAAACAACTTTGCCTTTCTAGAATAAATATTCCTTTTCAGGATTCAAAATAATTTGTTTTCTCAAAACAATTTCAAAACAATATCTTTTGGTAGTAATCCGTCACTTTAGAAACTCGAAAATGAATATTGATGATGTGGCCATCCATCATCGGTATTATTCTCTGACTGCCGAAGTGAGTTCAATACTATATCACATTCAAAACTTATTTTTCAAACAATTTTATCTTGAAATTTACTTCCAAATATCCTTTCCAAATGCTTGAAACACATTCCCAAATCTTTCTTAGGATTTTAATTTTTCCATATATTCAATTCAAAATTCATTTACAACACTTTTCCAAGTTTCTAGAGTTTTATTTCAATTCTGGTTTTAAATTCAGATTTAGTTCATCTGATTTTGCATATTATACTTATATAATATTTCGATTGGTTATTTATATAACCGTCTAAATTTTAATCTTATGCGATTATAATAACAACCAACACATCCAATATATATAATAATGATTCCAATATATTTTACTTCTTTTTGTATTAGAATATATTTTGGGTAAAATTATTTCATTTACCTAGCTTTTTAAAACAATACTATGTCGAATTTCTCTATCCAAGCATTTATAAATCCCTATCGACCACGTCAGCTAAACGTGTCGATCTCGTATTTATATACCACTCAACAGATCAATCAACACAATATAAAACAGTTTTTATACTACTTTACAAATACGCGCTCATATATTCACACTCAAACTCAATCTAGGGTATTAGTAACCCTATCACTACTGAGTTACGCCACAGAGCCAAGGTAATTACTTAACCTTCAGCTCTGATACCAACTGTAAAGGCCTGCAATTCCGTACCAATTTGAGCTGACTAATCTCCTACACCTTCAACCCAAAATGCACGAAAAAACAGATCTTTAATAGAAAGAAATAAGAGGATGAGGAAGATAAGATAGAACTAATAGAATAGAAGAATAAGAAGAACTTCAAAATCAGAGTAAACACGAATCTCACAGCGGAACGAATAACATATATTACATATAACATAACTCTGAAATACAAATATAAATGTGTATACATACCATATCAGAGTACAACTCATATATATTACAGCGGAAATAATCTCTAACTAACTAATGGTGAAGCCTTCTGCTTCTAGCTCCTCCAAGTGTATCTGTAAAAGCCTAAACACTTGTCTGCCCATACAAATTTGGGCACCTAAGAGTTTAGGAAAAACACAAACAAATAAACTCTGGGTCAGTCATGGGACTGGTGTGAGTAAACTCCAACCATATTGTTTAACTTTGGAAACCCTTCTGAAATAAAAGAATAATAGTAAGACCAGCCCACACATAAACATGGACGGTTTTTACCGTACTATAACCCAAACATTTTGATATCAAAATCTAGTGATATTAAAATAATGTCTAATCAAATAAATATCCAAATAGCAGAACGCTTGCATCTCAAGCTCCACACACACATATACATATATATAATATAAAATCAAAAACCGCAAGGCACTTGTTGGAGATTAATTCCAATAGAAAAGATATGTGATCACCTTCCGATCAGTGTACTCTAGAGGGTATACACTGGGGTTCAACAAGAACGTCTTGCAGCTCGGCTACACATGACCGCCCACTCATTTAAATTGAGTATAACGAATATATTGTCACCCATGGTTGTTGGCCATCCAACCATAATCCAAAGATACAGAATCGAAAAGAAGAACAAATATGAATTTTCTCTAGATCGGTGATAATACACCCTGCTCGGGTATGACCCAACTAGCCATGCTGCCCGCCTGATTTCTGTTATTTCTCGGTTGTGAGGCTAGAGGCTACGTCTATCTTTTCAGAACATCTGATCACCATTCACCTTGAATGCCAAATCATTAAACCCGTCAATTCACTAATCGATTTCTAAAATATCACGAATATAAAAAGCTAAGAGGAATGAATTCCTCTGCCACCAGATGTAATACCTTTAAGAGATCAACCATACGTGATTTGTTAGGTATACTCTGTCAGACACTCATCCATACAAGTTGTCCTAGGACTGGACAAACAGAAAACATCATTCTGGAATAGAACGACCCTTGCATTTCACTCCATCTTCAATTATCTTCAGCATAATCTAATTCACAATGCCTATGCCTATACGGAGTGATTTTCGAATAATAAATCCAACTCGTCTCTCCGTATTAACACCGATGGTCAAAACACTTCGATAGTCGGTCATTTAACAATCGAAGTAAAAACAAACATCCATTCAAATGTACAACTAAACATCACACAATCACGGGCACTTTTTATTTAACATTCGTTTTTATTATTCAAATTCCCATATCTTACCAGATATTTCTCAAACCCCGTTTTAGCCTTTCCATACTTCTTGGAAAACATTCCCAGTTATTATAAACTCTTATTCTCCTATGTTCCAGAAAATATACGTTATTAACATTCGAAATATTTCCATTCTTTTTTCCATTCTTTATTTTCTACACTTGGATAATATACCCTATCTACATTGGAAAAATATTTCCAATTTCGTTATAAACATTTTAATCTGCCACACGTTCACTTTTAAATTAATATTCACTTTAAAACGTGAATATCATCCCTATTATAGAAATCTGAACACCTTTATCAAATAACTTTTTATTCAAGTAATAAACACCCTTATCTTGTTTACCGAAATCTCTTTCATAATTTTATATTCCCATTCCAATTTATAAACTCTGTTTCTAAGTCAACTTCTTGTTAAATCAATATCAAGTTTATAACTAACATTGATTACATATCCTGTTATAATCTATTGGTTTAAACTAAATATTAACTATCCTATCAGATTATAATTCCTAAAAATAATTTTCTTTAATACATTCGACATCGTCGAATTATGGTTCCAATTCCTAATAGTGTTATTTAGTTCTAATCATATTCCAAACATTGAAATGATGCCATTGTTTTCTGAAACGATTCTCCAATTTCTCTTTCTAAACTCATTCTTATATTTCTTTATACAAACATCGTTACTTATTACTTTAGAATAAGTGGATTTCAAACCAAACTGTTTTCATTTCCTAGGGAATAGTGCTATATATAAAAATCACGCTTAAGCTTGGTCAACAACGTTAATTTATCGTTACAGTTCAAAAACTTGCAATACGCTGCAATATCCCCTTTATAACTAATCTTGATCTCTTTCTGTTACAAACTGATACCATTCCTCGATAATAGTGAAGCCGTTCAAGTTGGGGTATTTTATTTACCTCTCAGACCTTGATCGACAACGTTCTTATCTTAGAATAGGTATAAGTCCGTAACTCTAACCCCTTATTATTTCTAATCTTAATCAAACTGTATTTCTTGTTTCATTTTACAGTATAGTTTTATAATGCCATATACTTACTTTGAAATCTTTGTTGTTTATGGCTATTTATATTAGATATTAACCCTTCACTTCAATCTCGTTATACAACTCCATTTATACTCCTTTACCCATAACTCTTTAACGCTCTTTGTCCTTTGACAATTCTCTTTTCATTCGAATTATTTAATTCAAGTAAAACATCCCATTACAAACTTAATGCCATTTTGAATAATTGACTAATAATTATTCGTCTCTAAAGTAAAACAGTTTACTTAATTATTAATCTAAAATAGATTAATTTCTTACTTTATATAACAATAACTTATTATATTAGTTCAACAATCATTTAAGCTTCATTAAAAGGGTAATTAAAAATTAAGAAAATCTTATTAATTTAAACAATTAATTTCTATGCTATTATCATTAGATTAATTTAAGACGTTTTAAATCTAATAATCATTTTCCAATAAACTAATTGATTTAGTCCACTTTAAACCATCAATTAATTCGTTAACTGATTCTAATTACTTTACTTTATTAGATTAATATAGTTAACCTAATAATATTCCTTTACCATTTGTCCTAAAATAGTTATCTAAACTATTTACTTATAGGATGATTACAGCTTCATAACTTATTTAAATTTCACATAATCGTTTATATTTACTTTATAAAAACGAACTATAAAATACCAGTTTATAATAGAACTTCTATTACAGTTTAAAACTACGTTTTAATTATAAAAATATACTTTTTATAACTAACTTCATTGATTTGCCTGACGGCCAATCATCTTCTTAACAAAAAGACGGGTTTATGGTCGACTACTGCCATTTCCTTAATCGATATCGTTTATTTATTAAATCAAAATAACGTTGAATTTCCATTAAACATCAATATCCACACAGGGTTTCAATGTCATTTGGGTTCAAACAGTGCATATATAAATAATATAAAACAAACAGTACATATAAATATTGAGGAATCTGGTTGGATTCCTCCAACTGGTTTCTTACATCCACAGTTGTTAGTCAACACAATTAATACTGATTCCATACTGGGGAATATTATAATCGATGAAATCATTATACAATCAATGATGAATACATATGCAACGATATATATTATTCAAC
This sequence comes from Allium sativum, assembly GCA_030737875.1. Lineage (NCBI taxonomy): Eukaryota > Viridiplantae > Streptophyta > Magnoliopsida > Asparagales > Amaryllidaceae > Allium > Allium sativum. The sequence goes on from JASFAX010002137.1 coordinate 16,491, forward strand.
CAATTTAATTGTAATCTACTTAAATGACCATCACACAGCAATCAACCATTATTTAAAATATAATTATAATATTTTAAAATAGAACAGAGTTAGTGAGTTTACTCACCTTTGCGCGTTAACCATTAAATACCGATTTGTATCAGTTGATTAAAGCTAGGCGTTCAATTCTGCCATAAATTCAAACGTGCTTCAAATTGCTCCAACCCGACTTCATAGCGTTGCCAGCTTCCGTGCGATTCCAAAGTGATGGATCGTTCCTAAAACTGTGTTCGTATGCCCGAGATATTACATTTATAATTAGGTATACATTATTTAATTTAAAATAAACATATATATTTTATTCATTTTGGACCTCTTACTCACCAAATCCGGCTCAAACTCCATTGTTTTTAACATTACGGCCCTTGTGATCTCCATCCCAAAGTTATACAGCAGCTACCACGCATGTGCAGACATCCCATTTACTTAACTTGTAATCTTTCCCCACTTTAGACTCTTTTTTTTCTTTTTTTTCATGGGCTTTACAAGTTCAAGCCGGACCAAAACCATCCCCATGCACCCGCCATCCACCCCAACAGTAGCTCGTCTACTTTGTTTCTCCAATTCTGCTACCGTCATTATGCTCTCCCCCATACCGTAAGTACCACCTTCTACCTTAACACTTCCATCCTTAATACAAAAACACATGTGCTTCCTACCAGTTAATACTTCTGTTCCAATTTCTAAACCTCAAAGTTCAACTCCACACTGTGACAACTGACGTGCGTTCTTCCCTCACGGCCCACTCTTCTTTTTTAACAAAGTCACTGTCGTGACTACACCCCACCTCCCCCTTCACGGAAAACCCAACAAACTTCTTCCAGATCCCAGTATTTCCTCCTACATGGTTTTCTACATGCACCGATTTATCTCCATTTTACCGTTACTTCATTTTAGTTACGTACTTCCTCCTGTGTAAACAATGAACCCCCTGTAAACCAAGAAAAAACACCACACTCTCTCCCATAAATTTTGCAACTTCCACCTTATTCTCCACTGTAACCTTTTCCGCCTAATACGTTAGCCATTTCAGTTCTCACACACCACTTCAAAGTACTTAAACCCTTCATATTGTTACCTGCGAATTGCAACCAACGCACCAGTCATTTGAAACTGCACTCCCGGTCAACGCTCCCATTTATCTCATCCATAACCGCACGTCCACACTCCGCAACCTTGCTTCATATTGTTTCTAAACTCACCCGCCATGCCTTCATGCTACCGACGTAAATGACCGGGTGCACACCATTACTTCACACGAATAAAATGTCACCCTCCAGAAGATCAACGCAATTCCCTCACAATATCAAAAACAAAATACTCACAATCATTCCTATATTTCCAATGACTGCTCCAGCTCTTCATACACTGGAAACAAAACCTGTGCCCAAATTTTTGTAAAACCCACGGCTACTTTCCCCCAGCCCTATGCTACTGTATACCAATCCGCAAGCTCCCCTTATATATAATTTTATCTTATTTATAGTGGACGATTTAGCCATTAACGGTTTTAGTTAGAAGCTTGGGTTTTGTTTCTGTAAATGGGGAACTTTATATAGACCGAGGGAAAAGGATAAGAACAAGGTGTTTTCAACTGTACAACATAGGACGAAATATCTTCACTAGGCATGTCTTAATATAGAGTTTAGGTATGCTTATCTTTGACAATTTTTGTTTGGCAAATAGGATGGAATAGGGTAGGCAAATGGTTCATTTAATTTTGAGATGTCTTGACATAGCTCTATAGCTTACTGTGCTTGAAAATGATGGGTCACGAAATCTTGGCAGTGAAGTAACATGAATGTATATATGTTTGATTACTTCAGCGTGAAGTATTAGGGGTATGGTTCTTGTAAAACTAGGTTGCAAGTGTACATTTAGTTCGAGGAAAGCTGATATTAAATTTATATTTGAACTATTTATGTATTTGAGAAACTTGCATTTAGCTTTAGAATCATATACTCACATAATTCATATAGCTTAACCATTTGAAATATATATTATGTTTTGGTATTATATATGCTTATCCTACCACGCTATATAAAAGTTCTGTTTATGTACACGCTGTTATGGACAAAAGTAAAAATACCATCGTGACGAACAATGTGCCACGATCCCAAAAATATAATAATATCGGTAGGTTAACTCATATTATGAAACCCCAAAATATTGATATAGGGTGTAAAATACTCCAAATAAAAAGTTGCATATTTAATTAATTACAAATTACAGTAAAAATTAAATTATCACTACGTCTCAAAGGTCTTGTCCAAATTCGAAACCGATATTTAAATATATTTAAATAACCGTTGTGGTCAAAACCGATTATGCCTCTATTTTTCTAAATATTTGATTTGGACATAACTTACAATTTATAACACGAAATCTCCATTTTTAACTTCCATTAGAAAAATATTGTTTAATAGATTCCAACGTTTCTTGTTTCGAAGAAACCCGACTTATATCGGATCCCGTACACTCAATTGAAGTTCAAAACGTTAAATTACGAACTGCCGCGCCATTATAGGCTTGATTATAAGTATATTATAATTAATACATTCAAACTTTCATTTAAATAATATATTCGTTACTATAATTCAATTCTAGATTGAACTATATCGATTAAATCATTCAAATTACAAAATACTGCCTCTTCAGTTATTTCCGACCATTTTGGAAATAAAACATTTTATTACTCCACTATTGATTTTGAAACACCCCACCTCCGTTAAGGTCACTCATAAAGGGAATGCCTTAACTTTGGTGGAGGTTTATAAGTAAAAGTCACAGATAAACACAAGACAGATATAAACACACATATTTTAAGCAGCGGAAAACAACAGACTTTTATTTCATAAATACGTGTTCATACAAAACATTCCCATAATTGTCTCATAATACTTCCAAAAATATTACATCCTCATTTTTGTCTTGATTATTAAAGAAGCATAAAACATAAATAAAGTAACAAAATCCCCCATAGTGATATCCAAATCCATGATCCTAGCAAAAGAGATCCAAACCATACATCTGTTGTCTTGAAGCTTGCAAAGAGTCTGGCTAAGATGGGTTGTTTCCTTCCTGTGGACCTGGAGGGGGGAGGGGGGAAACGAAAGAAAAGAAGACGAAAAGAAAATAAAGTCAGACATAAAGCCTAAGTAAATCTAGTGACTCTTCAGTATGTGAATAAGGAAAAGGGCATGATAGATATAAACTGAAAACAGGAAAGCATCATAAGCTAAGGGAGTGTAGTCTAGAATCGAGTATACTATCGCACCCACACTATATCTCTGCACCTACTAGAACTTATTCTAACTGGCACCCCATGCTGAGGGTGAGGTGATCCCCTTTTTCTAAAGATCGGCTCCTACTCGCATAAACACATGTGTCATACGACCCCCAAGAATTGTAGATACCTATGCTGGTCCCACCATGGGGTGTATCAAGACCGATGGTGGCAGCCTGACACAATTCTAGAATACATAGGTTATACTACTGGTGCCCTAGTACCCTATTTGTCTGCTCCGGAGTGTGTGCACGCCCTCACCCCATTAGAACCCACACTATGCACCCACCGCCGTCGTTTTTGACCGCTGACAATCAGTCCAGTAATCGTGCCCCACCCTGCCTAGTTTCAGGGTACCATGATACCTAAATTGGGTTACTACTGAAACGGGTCCCTTTTTACTAGGGTTTTCTAGTCAAACATGTTAAGTGGTTAAGTGTCTGTATTTACCTAACCTCACCCATCAATTCTTGTTAACATGTTGAATTTGGTTAAGTGTTTTAAGTTGACTTAACCCTGCCATCTGTCCTTAGCCTCTTAAAGCACCGACCACTCACATTAGACAGATATCGCTACGGTTACTGGATATGCCAGTCGGTTCCAGGCCGGTTTACACCGTAGCTCAGTCTAACCTCGGGTCCTTATTGGGCTTAATGCTTAACCACCCACATTGGATAGGTATTGTTGTGACTACTGGACAGTCGGGCGGGTCTGGGCAGGTTTACATCACAACTCAATCCAACCTCGGGTTAAGCATATCGTATTTTCTAAATTTACATATTTGTCTCTTTTTAATTTTATATGTAAATGTTTACGGCCCAATTATCCAAATTCATTATTTTTGGGTATAACAATTTATACCGCCCAAATGTCACAGTCGTTGGCATGTGCCAAACATGCCAACGCATATATTTGTCATGCTTTACACCCAACGCTATTACCTCCATTTGTACGTTCGCAATTTTATAACAAATGTTGGGCTCGACACAATTCAGCCCAACTTTATAAACATAAGAAAAGGGGAAACCAAGAACATGTAACATTTTATAATACATAAAGGTGTGTGGCGCATGAACTTGCAATTTAGCGATTCAACTAACATAAACAATGGGTCATGTGAACTTGCATTCAAATAGGCATATTACTAAATAGGTGTCACATAAAATGGCATATTTAGACTTATACAAACTTGGGTTTAAACATGTTTAACTTGGCATAATGTCAACCACAAAACTAACATGTTGTATATTCACCAAAATTTCCGATTTTAACATCTAATCATATAGCCTATTTCAACATGAAACTTGCATAGTTTATGTAACCCAATCGATACTTAACATAGATCCAATTATACTTGCAATGAACATAAGAAGTATACATAGGTTTTTGGGTCATGGAGGCATAAAAAGTCTCAATCTAGAACATGTTTACAAAAGTCTTAATTTAGACTTAAAAGATATATATAGTCCATGCTATCGACATAAACATAAAGGGATCAAATTCTAGTTTTTGCCACAAACTTGCAAGTGCTATTATTTACATATACAAATGTCCAATAGGCTTGCATCAATCAATTTATGCCACAAATATCAATACACAAATCATGACAGAATCATTACAATACACAGAATTTACATCATTATTATACAATAACACAATTCTATTTTCGTTTACATCGAATCATGTCATAGTTTTTATTCATATTCTGAAAGATCACTATACTTACAACGGTTGATGAAATCTTGTTTTCTGATTTCTGTATTCTGATTTGGAGATGCTCTCCTTTGGGTAGCAAAGTTGCGTTGAATAATTTGATTAAGCTTTAGTTTTCTTCTTAATTTGATTCGTCTCTAAGCTTCTCTCTCTTGACGGCTACGCTTAATTCCTTCCCGGCAGCATGACGACTCCAATCTTATTTTTTTGTGTGAATTTTAGTTGAGACTTAGGGTGTATATATAGAGTTTCAGATTGTTTTGAGCCGTCAGATGAAGGCAAGATGAATCCAGACCATACAAAGTACAAAGAGCCAATCAAGAGGTGACATGTCGGCCTAAATGACACACCAAGCACAGAAATTCGAGCCAGAGCCAGACCCAGCCAGCCTAGTCGACCAGGCAGGTCGACACTATGGTCGACCTGGGGGTGACCAGGTCGACACCATGGCCGACCTGGTCCCTGGGCGGGAATTTTCCCGCCCAGCCCAGTTTGAGTCTGTTTTTCGAATTTCGAATTTGAAACTGAGCTGTTTGAATTTTTAATTAATTCTGAAACTTCTGAAGGTCATAACTCCTTCATACGGAGTCCGATTCACGCAAGCTCGGACTCTATCTCAAGCAGAATTCCGAGACGAACGCAATGGCTTAATCCATTTCCCTTAATTCTTTCATTTATAATTAATTACCCTTTAATTTATGATGTTTTATTGTTATAGAATTTACGGGGTGTTACATTCTCCCCCTCTTAAAAGGATTTCGTTCCCGAAATCTTCAAGTTAGGAAGAATGTATATCCTATCATCCAATCGTCCATCTACTCAACGAACAAACACAGGCGTCTACTGTCCTTAAAAGACTTCTAATGCTTCATGATCATATGCATAGTGTGTGTACATGTCCTTATCTAATGCAGAAATCAGGCGGTCCACTAATTCAGTTGACCTCCTAAATGCGAATAATGTAAGTGTCATGAATCCATTATGTATGCAAATTTTTCCTACTCATAATTCTACATGAGTGCACAACTATCCATACAAATGCGACAACCATATGACAGCATATCAAATTTCAACTACATACAAATGAGAATACATATATGCATATGCAATATGAAGTGACTGAGCCGAGCTAAACCTAGGGTGTGTGTATATACATCCACGAGCAACCACTAGCAATCACTAGCAACCACTTGCAGCCATCATCCATAACATGTTTTCAAATACGTGTTTGCATCCATTTGTTTTCTACCTAAGGAGTTAGGAAAAGGACCGAGAAGATATACCTAAAAAGATAGATAAATCATAACTTAAGGAAAAAGTGAGATCAAAGATGTACCCTCAAAAAGAAAAGGGTAGGCAGCGCGTATTTTGTCCTCAGTTTCCCAAGTCGCGTCTTCCTCGGCATCGCTCCACTGAACTTTAATGAGCTTGACTTCGCGATTTCGTAGCTTTTTCACTTCAGATCCTAAAATGCGGGTTGGAACTCTCCTCACAGTTGCTTCATGTTCCACTTCGGCTTCTTCTAGAATGCTAGGCTCCACTACTTCCGTGGACTCATGTAAACACTTCCGGAGGTGAGAAACATGAAAGACGTTGTGAACTCCGGCCAATCTCTCGGGTAGCTCTAATCTATAGGCCATCTTCCCAACCTTCTCGATGATAGGAAACGATCCTACAAATCTTGATGCTAGCTTTCCTGTGGATCCAAAGCTAACAACGTTCCTTAAAGGAGATACCTTAAGGAAAACCCTGTCCCCAACCTCAAACTCAAGGTCGGTCCTTCTCTTGTCTACGTAGGATTTCTGTCTATCTTGGGCCATTTTCATCCTTCTTCGTATCAAGTCCACTTTTTCTGAAGTCTCTCTAATCATGTCGGGTCCAAGAATAAGCTTATCTGTAGACTCCCACCAACAAGTTGGTGATTTGCACGATCTTCCATATAAGGCTTCGAAGGGTGCCATGCCTATGGTAGCTTGGTAGCTGTTGTTGTAGGCAAATTCCACTAAAGGAAGGTGATCGTCCCATGTCCCTCCAAAGTCAAGAACGCAAAGTCTTAAAAGATCCTCTAAAACTCTATTCACCCTTTCCGTCTGGCCATCGGTTTGGGGGTGATAGGCCGTGCTCAAACATAACTGTGTGCCTACGGCTTCTTGCAGACTACGCCAAAACTCGCCTGTGAAGATAGGGTCACAGTCACTAACAATGCTGGAGGGTATCCCATGGAGTCGAACTATCTCCTTAAGGTAAAGAGACGCTAGAGATGAGGCAGTCCTTCTACTCTTGACAGGTAAAAAGTGGGCGCGTTTTGTAAGCCTATCCACTATTACCCAAATGCTAGTATTGCCCCTTCTTGACCTAGGCAGCCCATCAACGAAGTCCATTGAAATGCTATCCCACTTCCACTGCGGGACCTCTAGGGGATGAAGTAGTCCTCTAGGCTTTTTCTGTTCCGCCTTGACCTGTTGGCATACCATACACTTAGAAACGAAATCCACCACGTCCTTCTTCATGCCGCTACAAAAGAAAACTCCCTTCAAGTCCTTGTACGTTTTGTCTCCGCCTGGGTGTATTGTCATCTTGGAATGATGTGCTTCCTCGAGAACCTTCTTTACCAACTCCCTTGCTTGTGGGACGCATAGTCTTCCATCGCGTCTCAGCCAACCTTTATCGTCGATAGAGTACCTATTGAGGTGACTAGAAGTCTCACCGCTAATTAGCTTATCAACCACTTCAACTAGCTGAGGGTCTTTACGTTGTGCAGTCCCTATTGTATCCAAAAGAGTGGGGCGTACTTCAAGAGATGCTAACAAACCCGGTACAAAATCAGAGGAGGGCCTAAAGTTAAAACTGACTATATACTCTAGGCTTTGCCTTTCTAAAAGGAGTGGGCTTAGGGTCAGCTTCTTTCTACTCAAGGCGTCTGCTATTACATTGCCCTTGCCCGGAGTATAGGAAATCTAAAAGTCATACGAGGCAAGAAACTCCATCCATCTCTGTTGCCTCAAGTTAAGATCTTTCTGCGAGAAAAGATATTTCAACGATTTATGGTCAGTGTAAAGTTCGAACTTCTCACCTAGGAGATAATGGCGCCAAGACTTAAGTGCAAAGACGATGGCGGCTAACTCAAGATCGTGGGTTGGGTAGTTCTTTTCATGAACTTTCAATTGCCTTCCACCATAAGTTACTACCCTCCCTTCTTGCATCAAAACAGCGCTTAGCCCCGTCCAACATCCATCCGTGTAAACTGTGAACATCTTGCTTCCATCTGGCAGAGTCAGAACTGGGGCTATTGTAAGAGCCCTTTTCAAGCGTTGGAAAGCCAACTCGCAATCCAAGTCCCAAGCGAACGCTAGATTCTTCTTTGTCAGCCTTCTGAGTGGAGCTGAGATTTTTGCAAAATCCCTAATGAACTTGCGGTAGAAACCTGTTAGCCCTAGAAAACTTTGGACTTCGGTTGCGTTTCTTAGTGCCTTCCAGTCTTGCACCGCAACTACCGTCGCGGGGTCCACGACCAACCCTACTTTGGACACTACTTGCCCAAGAAATCTTACTTCTTCCCTCCAAAAGTGGCATTTGGAAAATTTTGCCTTTAGTTGATGTGCTCGGAGAGTATCCGTGATTTCTTTCAGATGTTGAGCATGCTCTTCCTCATTCTTTGAAAAGATCAAAATAATGTCCACGAAGACAACCAAAAATTTGTTGAGGAATTCTCTGAACACTCTACTCATTAGGTCTACGAAATAAGCGGTTGCGTTTGTCAAGCCGAAAGGCATGACAAGCCACTCGAGGAAACCGTCTGGGGTTCTGAACGCCGTTTTATCAATGCTATCTTCAGCTACTCTTAGCTGATGGAACCCAATTGCCAGATCAAGTTGGGAGAAAACCGACGCACCTACAAGCTGATCAAACAAATCGTCGATTCAGGGAAGAGGGTGCCTATTTTTCTTGGTCAATTTGTTTAACTCCCTATAGTCAACGCAAAGGCGAAGCGAACCGTCCGCTTTGGTTGCGAACACCACTGGAGCACCCCATTCTGAAATGCTCCGTCCAATGAACCCCTTTTCGAGAAGCTCTTTAACCTGCTTACTGAGCTCCTTTCTCTCCTTTGGAGCCATGTGTCTGACAGGTAAAGCTACGGGCTTTGCATTATCCACAAGATATATGCGGAAGTCTATTTCCCGCCTCGGAGGTAAGCCCTTCACCTCCTCAAAGACATTCGGATATTCCCGGACTACCCTAACCGACTGCAAATTCTCAACAGAAGCATTATGCGACTCTAGATAACTAAGCATAACAGCATTCAAGGGATTACAAGAAATTTCTAGAGTGTTACCAAGCCGAGTCAAGAGTCTAACTACTCTTTTCTCACAATCAAGAATGGCACCATTACTGGATAACCAGTCCATGCCTAAGATTAAACCCTATCCCGAAAAGCCCAAAACAAAGGCATTACAACTAAACTCAACGCTGAGAATAGAGATTTTCAAACCCAAACAAACCATTGACAAATAAGAGGATCCCCCAATTGGATTTGAAATACTAAGGGATCCTCTACCATACTAGTGTCTAGATGCATAGATTCTACTAAAGCAGATGAAATAAAGGAGTGTGATGCGCCAGAGTCAAAAAGTGTGCGAACTGGATGATCATAGAGATAGACTACACTTTCTACAGAAATATTACTACCTCGTTCCTATGGAGGTGCTGCCAGTGCATGAACTTGACCCCCTGAAGTGGATCTAGCCTTCTGTCCCTGCCCTCTCTTATTTGGCAGTCCTTAGCCAAGTGCCCAGTCTCTCCGCAATGGGAGCAACCACCCATCTTCGCCTTCCTCTTTCGGCAGTCTTTCGATATATGTCCAACAATGCCACAGAAATTGCACTTTCTCTTCTCACGGGGCTTATTGTTCTTCCCTCCTTTCTTGAAGTCTATTTTCTTAGCCTGTAAACCTTCTTTCTTTTCTTCCACCTTAGTCTCTTTCTTGCCCTTGTCTTCCTCGTGTAGTTACGCCATGTCCACCAAGCTTTCATAAGTCTCTCCCGTGGATACATGGGTCATAGCAAGGCTGTGTAGAGGCTCATTCAGACCTTTGACGAAGCGAAGCACCTTCTTGTGTTGGGTGTTTACTAAGTCCAGCCCAAATCTGGCCAGCAGATTAAACTGATTGACGTATTCTCTGATCGTCATGCTTCCCTGTTTAAGAGTTAGGAACTTCTCCATTTGCAGGCTTCTTTCAACTTGGGAGAGGAATTTCATCTCAAACCTTGTCCTGAAATCTTCCCATGTTTCCACTGGCCTCTGAGCATTGGTGATCTACCACCAATAGGAAGCTTCATCTTTAAGCAACCACACTGCTAGCTGTATCTTTTGCTTGTCATCGACTTCGAAGATGAAAAACAGATCCTCGGTCTCCTTTAGACAGTTTCTTGCTCCTACAAAGGATTCTGTCCCATAAAAGTCTTTTCCACCCATAGCGTTGAAGTCTCTACAAGTTTTTGTGAAGGCATTTCCACGAGGAGGAGGAGGAGGCGGAGGAGGAACCGCTGCCACTGGAGGAGGAATGTCTGCAGGGCCCGCGCCATTGGCCTTAGCTTCTAAGTACCTCCTAAACCAGTCGGGTATTGGTACTCCTTCTAGAAGGTTAAGGTCTCCAGACATGCTGAAACAGAAAGGAAAGATTTAAAACGATGGATAGAGAGAGAGATAGTGCACATGGCTTTTGAAACACCCCACCTCCGCTAAGGTCACTCACAAAGGGAATGTCTTAACTTTGGTGGAGGTTTATAAGTAAAAGTCATATATAAACACAAGACAGATATAAACACACATATTTTAAGCAGCGGAAAACAACAAACTTTTATTTCATAAATACGTGTTCATACAAAACATTTCCATAATTGTCTCATAATACTTCCAAAAACATTACATCCTCATTACTGTCTTGATTACTAAAGAAGCATAAAACATAAATAAAGTAGCAAAAATCCCCATAGTGATATCCAAAGCCATGATCCAAGAAAAAGAGATCCAAACCATACATCTACTGTCTTGAAGCTTGCAAAGTGTCCGACTAAGCTGGGTTGTTTCCTCCCTGTGGACCTGGGGGGGGGGGGGAACGAAAGAAAAGAAGACGAAAAGAAAATAGAGTCAGACATAAAGCCTGAGTAAATCTAGTGACTCTTCAGTATGTGAATAAGAAAAAGGGCATGATAGATATAAACTGAAAACAGGAAAGTATCATAAGCTAAGGGAGTGTAGTCTAGAATCGAATATACTATCGTACCCACATTATATCTCTACACCTACTTGAACTTATTCTAACTGGCACCCCATGCTGAGGGTGAAGTGATCCCTTTTTTTTGTAAAGATCGGCTCCTACTCGCATAAACACATGTGTCATACGGCCCCCAAGAATTGTAGATACCTATGCTGGTCCCACCATGGGGTGTATCAAGACCCATGGTGGCGGCCCCGACAAAATTCTCGAGTACATAGGTTATACTACTGGTGCCCCCAGTGCCCTGTTTGTCTGCTCCGGAGTGTGTGCACGCTCGCACCCCGTAAGAACCAACACTGTGCACCCACCGCCGTCATTTTTGACCGCTTACAATCAGCCCAGTAATCGTGCCCCACCCTGCCTAGTTTCAGGGTACCATGATACCTAAATTGGGTTACTGCTGAAACGGGTCCCTCGTTACTACGGTTTTCTAGTCAAACATGTTAAGTGGTTAAGTGTCTGTATTTACCTAACCTCACACATCCATTTTGTTAACATGTTGAATTTGGTTAAGTGTTTTAAGTTGACTTAACCCTACCTTTTGTCCTTAGCCTCTTAAAGCACCGACCACTCACATTAGACAGATATCGCTACGGTTACTGGATATGCCGGTCGGTTCCGGACAGGTTTACACCGTAGCTCAGTCTAACATCGGGTCCTTATTGAGCTTAATTCTTAACCACCCACATTGGATAGGTATTGTTGTGACTACTAGACAGCCGGGCGGGTCCGGGCAGGTTTAGGTCACAACTCAATCCAACCTCGGGTTAAGCATATCGTATTTTCTAAATTTACATATTTGTCTCTTTTTATTTTTGTATGTAATTGTTTATGGCCCAATTATCAAAATTCATTATTTTTGGGTATAACAATTTATGCCGCTTAAATGTCACATTCGTTGGCATGTGTCAAACATGCCAACACATATATTTTTCATATTTTACACCCGACGCTATTACCCCCGTTTGTACGTTCGTAATATTATAACAAATGTTGGGCTTGACACAATTCTACCCAACTTTATAAACATAAGAAAAAGGGGAAACTAAGAACATGTAACATTTTTATAATACAAAAAGGGGTGTGGCGCATGAACTTGCAATTTAGCGATTTAACTAACATAAACAATGTACATGTGAACTTGCATATAAATAGGCATATAACTAAATAGGTGTCACATGAAATGGCATAATTTTTGGCTTTCCTAGATGTGAGTTTTAAACATATATAACTAGGCATAATGTCAAACACCAAACTAGCATGTCACATGTTCATAAAATGTCCACTTATTGACATAACCCAAAGGTGTAAACTAACTTCCAATTAAGAAGTGTACTTTAACATGAAACTTGCATAGTTTATGTAACCCAAACGATATTTAACATAGATCCAATTATACTTGCAATGAACATAAGATGTATACATAGGTTTTTGGTCATGGAGGCATAAAAAGGTCTCAATCTAGAACATGTTTACGTAAGTCTTAATTTTAGACTTAAAAGATGTATATAGTCCATGCTATTAACATAAACATAAAGGGATCAAATTCTAGTTTTTGCCACAAACTTGCAAGTGCTATTATTTTCATATACAAATGTCCAATAGGCTTGCATCGATCAATCTATGCCACAAATATCAATACAAAAATCATGACAGAATCATTACAATACACAGAATTTACATTATTATACAATAACACAATTCTATTTTCATTTACATCGAATCACGTCACAGTTTTTATTCATATTCTGAAAGATCACTATACTTACAACGGTTGATGAATTCTTGTTTTCTGATTTTTGTATTCTGATTTGGAGATGCTCTTTTTTGGGTAGCAAAGTTGCGTTGATTAAGCTTTAGTTTCTTCTTAATTTGATTCGTCTCTAAGCTTCCCTCTCTTGACGGCTACGCTCAATTCCTTCCCGACAGCATGACGACTCTAATCTTATTTTTTTTGTGTGAATTTTAGTTGAGACTTAGGGTGTATATATAGAGTTTTCAGACTGTTTTGAGTCGTCAGATGAAGACAGGAGGAATCCAGACCATACAAAGTCCAACAGAGCCAATCAAGAGGTGACACGTCTGCCTGAATGACACACCGAGCCATAGAAATTCGAGCCAGACCCAGCCAGCCAAGTCTACCAGGCAGGTCGACTGGCAGGTCGACACCCAGGTCGACACTATGGTCTAACTGGGGGTGACCAGGTCGACCCTATGGTTGACCTGGTCTTTGGGCGGGAATTTTCCCGCCCAGCCTAGTTTGAGTCTGTTTTTCGAATTTCGAATTTGAAACTGAGCTGTTTGAATTTCAAATTTAATTCTAAAACTTCCGAAGGTCATAACTCCTTCATACGGAGTCCGATTTACACAAACTCGGACTATATCTTAAGCAGAATTCCGAGACAAACGCAACGGCGTAACCCGTTTCCCTTAATTCTTTCATTTAGAATTAATTACACTTTAATTTTATGAAGTTTAATGTTATATAATTTACGGGGTGTTACATTCTCCCCCTCTTAAAAGGATTTCGTCCCCGAAATCTTCAAGTTAGGAAGAATGTATATCCTATCATCCAATCGTCCATCTACTCAACCAACAAACATAGGCATCCACTGTCCTTAAAAGACTTCTAATGCTTCATGATTATATGCATAGTGTGTGTATATGTCCTTATCTAATACAGAAATCAGGCGGTCTACTGTTTCAGTTGACCTCCTTAATGCGAATCATGTAAGTGTCATGAATCCATTATGTATGCAAATTTTTCCTACTCATAATTCGACATGAGTGCACAACTATCCATACAAATGCGACAACCATATGACAGCATATCAAATTTCAACCATATACATATGGGAATACATATATGCATATGTAATATGAAGTGACTGAGCCGATCTAAAACCTAGTGTGTGTGTGTGTATATGCATCCACGAGCAACCACTAGCAATCACTAGCAACCACTTGCATCCATCATCCATAACCTGTTTTCAAATACATGTTTGCATCCATTTGTTTTCTACCTAAGGAGTTAGGAAAAAGAACCGAGAAGATATACCTAAAAAGATAGATAAAGCATAACTTAAGGAAAAAGAGAGATCAAAGATGTACCCTCAAAAAGAAAAGGGTAGGCAGCGCGTATTCTGTCCTCAGTTTCCCAAGTCGCGTCTTCCTCGGTGTCGCTCCACCGAACTTTGACGAGCTTGACTTCGCGGTTGCGTAGCTTTTTCACTTCAGTTCCTAAGATGCGGGTTGGAACTCTTCTCACAGTTGCTTCGCGTTCCACTTCGGCTTCTTCTAGAATGCTAGGCTCCACTACTTCCGCGGACTCATGTAAACACTTCCGGAGGTGAGAAACATGAAAGACGTTATGAACTCCGGCCAGTCTCTCGGGTAGCTCTAATCTATAGGCCATCTTCCCAACCTTCTCGATGATAGGAAACGGTCCTACAAATCTTGGTGCTAGCTTTCCTGTGGATCCAAAGCGAACGACGTTCCTTAAAGGAGATACCTTAAGGAAAACCCTGTCCCCAACCTCAAACTCAAGGTCGGTCCTTCTCTTGTCTGCGTAGGATTTCTGTCTATCTTGGTTCGTTTTCATCCTTCTTCGTATCAAGTCCACTTTTCTTGAAGTCTCTCTAATCATGTCTGGTCCAAGAATAAGCTTATATGTAGACTCCCACCAACAAGTTGGTTATTTGCACGATCTTCCATACAAGGCTTCAAAGGGTGTCATGCCTATGTTAGCTTGGTAGCTGTTGTTGTAAGCAAATTCCACTAAAGGAAGGTGATCCTCCCATGTCCCTCCAAAGTCAAGAACGCAAAGTCTTAAAGGATCCTCTAAAACTCTATTCACCCTTTCCGTCTGGCCATCGGTTTGGGGGTGATAGGCCGTGCTCAAACATAACTGTGTGCCTACAGCTTCTTGTAGACTCCGCCAAAACTCGCTTATGAAGATATGGTCTTGGTCACTAACAATGCTAGAGGGTATCCCATGGAGTCGAACTATCTCCTTAAGGTAAAGAGACGCTAGAGATGAGGCAGTCCTTCTGCTCTTGACAAGTAAAAAGTGGGTGCTTTTTGTAAGCCCATCCACTATTACCCAAATGCTAGTATTGCCCCTTCTTGACCTAGGCAGCCCATCAACAAAGTCCATTGAAATGCTATCCCACTTCCACTGTGGGACCTCTAGTGGATGAAGTAGTCCTCCAGGCTTTTTCTGTTCCGCCTTGACCTGTTGGCATACCATACACTTAGAAACAAAATCTGCCACGTCCTTCTTCATGCCGCTCCAAAAGAAGACTCTCCTCATGTCCTTGTACATTTTGTCTCCGCCTGGGTGTATTGTCATCTTGTAATGATGTGCCTCCTCGAGAACCTTCTTTACCAACTCCCTTGCTTGTGGGACGCGTAGTCTTCCATCGCGTCTCAGCCAGCCTTTATCATCGATAGAGTACCTACTGAGGTGACTAGAAGTCCCACCCCTAATTTGCTTATCGACCACTTCAACTAGCTGAGGGTCTTCACGTTGTGCAGTCCCTATTGTATCCAAAAGAGTGGGGCGCACCTCCAGAGATGCTAACAAACCCGGTACAAAATCAGAGGAGGGCCTAAAGTTAAAACTGGCTATATACTCTAGGTTTTGCCTTTCTACAAAGAGTGGGCTTAGGGTCAACTTCTTTTTACTCAAGGCATCGCTACTACATTGCCCTTGCCCGGAGTATAGGAAATCTCAAAGTCATATGAGGCAAGAAACTCCATCCATCTCTGTTGCCTCAAGTTAAGATCTTTCTACAAGAAAAGGCATTTCAACGATTTATGGTCAGTGTAAAGTTCGAAATTCTCACCTAGGAGATAATGGCGCCAAGACTTAAGTGCAAAGACGATGGCGGCTAACTCAAGATCGTGGGTTGGGTAGTTCTTTTCACGAACTTTCAATTGCCTTCCACCATAAGCTACTACCCTCCCTTCTTGCATCAAAACAGCGCCTAGGCCCATCCCGCATGCATCCGTGTAAACTGTGAACATATTGCTTCCATCTGGCAGAGTCAGAACTGGGGCTGTTGTAAGAGCTCTTCTCAAGCGTTGTAATGCCAACTCACAATCCAAGTCCCAAGCGAATGCTAGATTCTTCTTTGTCAGCCTTGTGAGTGGAGCTGAGATTTTTGCAAAATCCCTAATGAACTTACGGTAGAAACCTGCTAGCCCTAGAAAACTTCGGACTTCGGTTGCGTTTCTTGGTGCCTTCCAGTCTTGCACCACAACTACTTTCGCGGGGTCCACGGCCAACCCTTCTTTGGATAATACATGCCCAAGAAATCTTACTTCTTCCCTCCAAAAGTGGCATTCGGAAAATTTTGCCTTTATTTGATGTGCTCGGAGAGTATCCATGATTTCTTTCAGATGTTGAGCATGCTCTTCCTCATTCTTTGAAAAGATCAAAATATCGTCTACGAAGACAACCACAAATTTGTTGAGGAATTCTATGAACACTCTGCTCATCAGGTCTACGAAATAAGCGGGTGCGTTTGTCAAGCTGAAACACTCGAAGAAACCGTCTGGGGTTCTGAACGCCGTTTTATCAATGCTATCTTCAGCTACTCTTAGCTGATGGAACCCAGTTTCCAGATCAAGTTGGGAGAAAACCGACGCACCTACAAGCTGATCAAACAAATCATCGATTCGGGGAAGAGGGTGCCTATTTTTCTTGGTCAATTTGTTTAACTCCCTATAGTCAAAGTAAAGGCGAAGCTGTAACACCATTGCGTTCGTCTCGGAAAAATACGCGAAATAGAGTCCGAGTTTTCGAAAAACGGAGTCCGTATGAAGAAGATATGGCCTTCGGAAGTTTTGAATTAAATTTAAAATTCAAACAGAATAAAATAATTAAAAAATGGGGCCCAATGGGCCAGGCGGATAAAACACCCGCCTAGCCACCCAGGTCGACTGGGCTGTCGACCTGGGCTACCCATGTCGACAGGGCTGTCGACAGCCCTGTCGACAGGGGTGTCGACCTGGTCGAGCCCAGTCAACCTGGCTGGCCAGGTCTGTGTTTGGTCGAATTTTAGTGGTCTGCTTTGTCATTAGGGCTAGGTGGCGGGTTTTTATTGGTCTCTCTTCCTAATGAATGGCTATGATCTAACCTAGCAACATCAAGGGTCCTAATTAGTTCCTAACCTCTATATAAACAACCCTAGACTAAACCCTAATCTATTCATTCAAATTAAGAACATAGCCGCCATGTTGCTGAGGAACGACAAAGAATAGCCGCCAACTAAAGAGAGGATTAGGAAGAAAGTTCTAAGGCCTAAAGCAATTCAAAGCAACCTAAAGCTAATCAATTCAACAAAGGAATCATATCTCTTAATTAGAGAATTCGCCGCAACCATTGTAAGTAGAGTATTACTTTGGTATTAATAAACAACTGTGTTGATGTGTATGCTTGAATTGTGGCAATGGAAGTAATTCATATTTGTGCAAAATTATGTTATTCATTATAAAGAACTACATGCGGTAGTTCTATGCAAATAAACGTTTGGAATATTGCGCCAATTGTGTAATCTATATTGAAGCTACATGTATGTAGTTAATTGAAATTCATGCAAATTTGAGGCTTTGTTATTATGCCATTATGATGTATATTTTTGTGCATAAATCATTTTGCAAGTAATTGAAACAAGTTTGGTTATTATAGTTCATATGAAACTATGTGGAATTTTGACACCATAATCCATGTATTAAGTCATGCTTTTGCAAACTTATGAATATGGCTAGGAATGATATTTGGCATAATTGAAATCCGTTACTAAGTCTATCTTGTTTTAAAGGATTATATGACGACATGGCTAGGTTAGACTCAAAAATCCCTTTTTGCAAATTTTAAAGCAAACACCATGTTTAGGAATATTTATGCATAAGTATGTTTATACCATCGTTATGTGATTAGGCTTAAATCATGATTAAGTTGAATTATGCTATGTTCATGCTAGAAGTATTTATGCCATGCTTATGTTTGACAATATGCCATGCCTATGCAAGAAGTATTTTATGCCATGCTTATGTTTGACAATATGCCATGTTTATGCTAGAAGTATTTAGGCCATGCTTATGTTTGACATTATGCCTAAATAAGAATATAGGTTCATGTTGTAGTTAAACCTATGCAAGTTTACATGCCTTGATTTATGTCACCTATGTTTTATGACCAAAATACATGTCACCACTATGCAAGTACACCAATTTCTATTATGTATTTTTCCAACGTCATATGCAAGTTCATGCGCTCACTTTCCCCTCTTTGTGTATACGCCATAAGCCTCCCCTTTCGCATGGCTAAATTGGGCTTTAAAAGGCTAAGCCCAATATATATAAACGGACGTGTAAAACGGGGGAAAATAATGTTGGGTTAAAAATTAATTAATGAATGAAAATATAAAATAGAAGGGCCCAAATTCAAGTATGGGTTGGGCCCGTGGTTGGTGTAAGCTTTACACCATTAACTTAATAATGGGCCGCAAATATTTACATATAAATAAAGAAGAACGACAAAATATGTAAATGTAGAAAAGACGATGTGTTTAACCCGAGGTTGGATTGAGTTGTGATGTAAACCTGCCCGGAACCGCCCGGCTGTCCAGTAGTCACAACAATACCTATCCAATGTGGGAGGTTAAACATGGAGCCCAGCAAGGACCCGAGGTTAGACTGAGTTGTGGCGTAAGACTGCCCGGAACCAACCGGCAACAGGCAGCCACAACAATACCTGTCTAATGTGAGAGGTCCGGGCCTTAATAAGACAATTAAGGCTGAGTCAGGATTGTTAGGATTAAGTGAACTAAAGACTTAATCAAAATGGAACATGCTAAACTAAACGGACTGGTGGGGTTAGGTTAGGAAACACTTAACCAACTTAGCATGTTGGCTAGAGATAGAAAACCTAGTAATGGGGGGACCCTTTTCAGCAGTAACCCTAAAAGGTGTATCAGGATACCCTGAAACTAGGCAGGGTGGGGCACGATTACTGGGCTGATTGTAAGAGGTCAAATCGACGGCGGTGGTGTAGCAGTGTAGGTTCTAACGGTGTGCGGGCGTGCACGCACTCCGGCGCAGAAAAATAAAGCACTGGACACCAGTAGCATACCTTTGCACTCTAAGGTTGTGTCGGGTTGCCACTATGGGACTTGATACACCCCATGGTGGGACCAGCATAGGTAACTACAGACATCGGGGGCCGTAAGACACATGTAACTATGCGAGTAGGAGCCGATCATCATTGAATGGATCACATCACCCTGATTTGGGGGTGCAAATTGGAAACTAGTTTATATGGGTTCAGAGATTAACATGGGGTACGATAGTATATTCGACCCTAGATAACTTAACCAAGTTTATAATGTTGCCCACTTCCTGTTTTACTTATCATACCCAGTTCTTTATTCATAGACAAAGTAGTACTAGACTTACTCAGGCTTTATGTCTGACTCTATTTTTCTTTCGTCTTCTTTCTTCCGTTTCCCCCCCAGGTCCTCAGGGAGGGAACACAGCAGCTTGACCTACCTCAACATCCAGCTTGAAGAAGAGAAATGTATTGCTTGGACTTTCCTGTTTTGAACTATGGCTTTGGACAATCCACTATGGGGCTTTTGCAGTTTACCTATGTTTTATTTATGCTTCTTTAAAAATGATGTACTCAAGACAGATTATGAAAGTGTTATGTTATGTTTTTGGAAAGGATGTTGTTGTAACATGTATTTGACTTGATGAAATAAAGTTGTTGTTCTTCCGCTGTTTACAAATATGTGTTCTTATATCTGTCTTGTATATCTGTGACTTGTACTTATAAACCTCCACCAAAATTAGGGCATTCCCTTTGAGAGTGACCCTAACGGAGGTGGGGTGTTTCACTTGGTATCAGAGCATAGGTTTACCAGATAAGATAAAAAGTTTTGAAAAATTATTTTCAAAAAGGAAATTTAAAGAAGCATTTTTAAAAGAAAAATATTATTTTATTTAAAAAAAGGCAAAGTCCACTCCCCAAAGCCATAGGTATTATCTCTTATCCTTCGTTTTGAATCTATCCTTTTTGTTTCAGCATGTCCCAAGAACTTAACTTGCCTGAAGGGGTGCCCATACCTGGTTGGTTTAGACGTTTCTTAGAAGCTAGGGCCACTCAGCCAGGTCCTACCGTTCCTCCTCCTCCAGCTGAAGGGAATCATCCAGCCGCAGCAGTACTTTTTCCTCCACCTCCTCCACGGGGAAACACATTCGCTAAGATATGTAAAGATTTTAAAGCTATGGGAGGAAGGGATTTCCATGGAACTGAGTCCTTCGTAGCAGCTAGGAATTGGCTAAAAGAAACGGAGGACCTATTCATCATCTTTGAGGTAGAAGATAGACAAAAGGTACAACTAGCGGTGTGGCTATTGAAGGGCGAGGCTTCCTACTGGTGGGAAGTCACCAATGCTGAAAGACCGGTGGAGACATGGGAGGACTTTAGGGCAAGGTTTGAGACCAAATTTCTCTCAGATGCGGAAAGAAGTTTGCAGTTGGAAAAATTCTTATTTCTTAAGCAAGGGGACAAGACAGTCAGAGAGTATGTGAATCAGTTCGATGAGCTGGCTAGGTTTGGGCTTGACCTAGTCAATACCCCGCATAAGAAGGCTCTCCGTTTCGTCAAGGGGTTAAATGAGCCATTACATAGTTTGGCCATGACCCATATACCCATGGGAGCCACGTATGAAAGATTGGTGCAAATGGCATTGCTGAACGAAGAGGACAAGGGCAAGAAGGAGACCAAGGCAGAAAGCTCTCAAGGGAAGAAAGAGGGTTTGCAGCCTAAGAAGACAGACTTCAAGAAGGGCGGAAAGGGCAACAAAGAGAAGAGGAAGTGTAATTTCTGTGGCAAAGTGGGGCACTTAGTAAAGGACTGCCGGAAGAAGAAGGCTAAGGAGAATGGTGGGTGCTTTTCGTGCGGTCAGACAGGCCACAGGGCTAAGGACTGCCCAAGGAAACGAGGACAGGGGCAGGGCACTGGATCCACCCCAGGGGCACAGGTTCATGTGCTAGAAGCGCCACCATTGCAACAGCGAGGTATAAATACTTCTGTAGAAAGTGTAGTTTATCTTTATGATCACCCCGTTCGCACTTTATTTGATTCTGGCGCATCACACTCCTTTATCTCGTCTGCTTTAGTAGAATCTCTGCACCTAAAAACTAGTATGGTAGAGGACCCCTTAATTGTTTCAAACCCAATTGGGGGCCCAGCTCATTTGTCTATGATCTGTTTGGATTTGAAAATTTCTATCCTAAGTGTTGAATTTCTATGTAGTGCCTTTGTTTTGGGCTTTTCGGGGTATGGTTTGATTTTGGGTATGGATTGGCTATCCAGTAATGGGGCCGTCCTTGATTGTGAGAAAAGGGTTGTTAGGCTCCTAACCCAGCTCGGTAATACTTTGGAAATTTCTTGTAATCCCTCGTATGCGGTTATGCTTAGTTATCTTGAATCGCTAGATGCCTCTGTTGAAAATTTGAAATCAGTTAGAGTGGTCCGGGAATATCCGGATGTCTTTGAAGAGGTGAAGGGCTTGCCTCCGAAGCGGGAAATAGACTTCCGCATATACCTTGTAGATAATGCAAAGCCCGTTGCGTTACCCATTAGACATATGGCTCCACGAAAAAGGAAAAAGCTCAGTAAACAGATTAAAGAGCTTCTAGAGAAGGGGTTCATTAGGAGGAGCATTTCAGAATGGGGCGCTCCAGTAGTGTTCGCCACTGAGGCAGAAAGTTCATTTCGCTTATGAATGAGTTGTGGAGAATCACCTTAGGAGGTACATTTGGCAACATAGTTGACATTTGTTTATTTTCAAGAGATAATTCATCTAGGTGGAATACCTTCTAGTAAGGGAACAAGATCCAAGATTCACTAATGAATTTTGGAGAGCTTGAATGGAACCATGAGTACGCAGTTATGCTTGAGCCAAGTATACTAGAAGGAGAATAAGTGAAAAAGGAACGAGAGGCAAGGGTGTCCGTTGGTTTTACTAAAGTTTTTGGGCCTTATAGGATACGGGTTGGTCTTAGGAAGGGACTCCCTTGTGACCTAAAAAGAGTCCATCATGCTTAGTTTCCTAGAATCATATATGGTGGTTGGGTTGAGAAATTCTTTGGGTGTCAGTCTGATGTTGATTTCGGTCTTCGGGGCTGATGCTTAGAGAGTTCTTCTCCTAATCAATATATATGTGGCATAGATTTCCAGTTTTGACATTGCCTAATGGGCACAAAGTTTTTACTTGCTTCTATCATTCGACTATACCTTTAGATAGGACCATTCCCTATCATCGAGAAAATTTGGAAGATGACCTATAGATTAGAGCTACCCGAGAAGTTGGCTGGAGTCCACAACGTTTTTCACATCTACGAAAATGTCTACATGAGTCAGCTGAAGTGGTAGAGCCAAACATCCTCGAAGAGGCCGAAATGGAACGCGAAGCAACCATAAGGAGAGTTCCAACCCGCATATTAGGAACGGAAGTGAAGAAGCTACGCAACCGCGAAGTCAAGCTCGTCAAAGTTCAATGGAGCGACGCCGAGGGAGACGCGACTTGGGAAACTGAAGCTAGAATACGTACAGCCTACCCTTTTCTGTTCGAGGGTACATCCTTGATCTTTCATTTTCCTTAAGTTGCGCTTTTATCTATCTTTTTAGGTATATTCCCTCGACCGTATCTTTTAGGTAGAAAACCTTTGGATGAAAACATGTAGTTGAAACATGTTATGTATGAATGGTTGCAAGTGGTTGCAAGTGATTGCTAGTGGTTGCTCGTGGTTGCATATACACACACAATCTAGGTTTTAGATCGGCTCAGTCACTTCATATTGCATATGCATATATGTTTGTATTCGTATGTGGTTGAACTATAATGTGTTGTCATATGGATGTTGCATTTGTAATGAATGATTGTGCACTCATGTAGAATCATGAATAGGAAAATTTGCATACATAATGGATTCATGGCACTTACATAATTCGCATTAAGGAGGTCAACTGAATCAGTAGACCGCCTGATTTTGCATTAGATAAGTACATGTACACACACACTTTGCATATGATCATGAAACATTAGAAGTCTTTTAAGGACAATGGATGCTCGTGTTTGATGGATGAGTAGATGGATTATTGGATGTTAGGATTTACATTCCTCCTAACTTGAAGATTTCGGGGACGAAATCCTTTTAAGTGGGGGAGAATGTAACACCCCGAAAATTGTATAACTGTGAAATTCATGAATTAAAGTATAATCAAATTCAAATCAAAGAACTAAGGGAAACGGGATACGCCATTGCGTTCGTCTCGGAAAAGTACGCGAAATAGAGTCCGAGTTTTCGAAAAACGGAGTCCGTATGAAGAAGATATGGCCTTCGGAAGTTTTGAATTAAATTTAAAATTCAAACAGAATAAAATAATTAAAAAATGGGGCCCAATGGGCCAGGCGGATAAAACACCCGCCTAGCCACCCAGGTCGACTGGGCTGTCGACCTGGGCTACCCATGTCGACAGGGCTGTCGACAGCCCTGTCGACAGGGGTGTCGACCTGGTCGAGCCCAGTCAACCTGGCTGGCCAGGTCTGTGTTTGGTCGAATTTTAGTGGTCTGCTTTGTCATTAGGGCTAGGTGGCGGGTTTTTATTGGTCTCTCTTCCTAATGAATGGCTATGATCTAACCTAGCAACATCAAGGGTCCTAATTAGTTCCTAACCTCTATATAAACAACCCTAGACTAAACCCTAATCTATTCATTCAAATTAAGAACATAGCCGCCATGTTGCTGAGGAACGACAAAGAATAGCCGCCAACTAAAGAGAGGATTAGGAAGAAAGTTCTAAGGCCTAAAGCAATTCAAAGCAACCTAAAGCTAATCAATTCAACAAAGGAATCATATCTCTTAATTAGAGAATTCGCCGCAACCATTGTAAGTAGAGTATTACTTTGGTATTAATAAACAACTGTGTTGATGTGTATGCTTGAATTGTGGCAATGGAAGTAATTCATATTTGTGCAAAATTATGTTATTCATTATAAAGAACTACATGCGGTAGTTCTATGCAAATAAACGTTTGGAATATTGCGCCAATTGTGTAATCTATATTGAAGCTACATGTATGTAGTTAATTGAAATTCATGCAAATTTGAGGCTTTGTTATTATGCCATTATGATGTATATTTTTGTGCATAAATCATTTTGCAAGTAATTGAAACAAGTTTGGTTATTATAGTTCATATGAAACTATGTGGAATTTTGACACCATAATCCATGTATTAAGTCATGCTTTTGCAAACTTATGAATATGGCTAGGAATGATATTTGGCATAATTGAAATCCGTTACTAAGTCTATCTTGTTTTAAAGGATTATATGACGACATGGCTAGGTTAGACTCAAAAATACCTTTTTGCAAATTTTAAAGCAAACACCATGTTTAGGAATATTTATGCATAAGTATGTTTATACCATCGTTATGTGATTAGGCTTAAATCATGATTAAGTTGAATTATGCTATGTTCATGCTAGAAGTATTTATGCCATGCTTATGTTTGACAATATGCCATGCCTATGCAAGAAGTATTTTATGCCATGCTTATGTTTGACAATATGCCATGTTTATGCTAGAAGTATTTAGGCCATGCTTATGTTTGACATTATGCCTAAATAAGAATATAGGTTCATGTTGTAGTTAAACCTATGCAAGTTTACATGCCTTGATTTATGTCACCTATGTTTTATGACCAA
The DNA here is from genome assembly GCA_030737875.1 of Allium sativum. Classification (NCBI taxonomy): domain Eukaryota; kingdom Viridiplantae; phylum Streptophyta; class Magnoliopsida; order Asparagales; family Amaryllidaceae; genus Allium; species Allium sativum. Next base: position 41,590 of record JASFAX010002137.1, read on the forward strand.
AATACATGTCACCACTATGCAAGTACACCAATTTCTATTATGTATTTTTCCAACGTCATATGCAAGTTCATGCGCTCACTTTCCCCTCTTTGTGTATACGCCATAAGCCTCCCCTTTCGCATGGCTAAATTGGGCTTTAAAAGGCTAAGCCCAATATATATAAACGGACGTGTAAAACGGGGGAAAATAACGTTGGGTTAAAAATTAATTAATGAATGAAAATATAAAATAGAAGGGCCCAAATTCAAGTATGGGTTGGGCCCGTGGTTGGTGTAAGCTTTACACCATTAACTTAATAATGGGCCGCAAATATTTACATATAAATAAAGAAGAATGACAAAATATGTAAATGTAGAAAAGACGATGTGTTTAACCCGAGGTTGGATTGAGTTGTGATGTAAACCTGCCCGGAACCGCCCGGCTGTCCAGTAGTCACAACAATACCTATCCAATGTGGGAGGTTAAACATGGAGCCCAGCAAGGACCCGAGGTTAGACTGAGTTGTGGCGTAAGACTGCCCGGAACCAACCGGCAACAGGCAGCCACAACAATACCTGTCTAATGTGAGAGGTCCGGGCCTTAATAAGACAATTAAGGCTGAGTCAGGATTGTTAGGATTAAGTGAACTAAAGACTTAATCAAAATGGAACATGCTAAACTAAACGGACTGGTGGGGTTAGGTTAGGAAACACTTAACCAACTTAGCATGTTGGCTAGAGATAGAAAACCTAGTAACGGGGGGACCCTTTTCAGCAGTAACCCTAAAAGGTGTATCAGGATACCCTGAAACTAGGCAGGGTGGGGCACGATTACTGGGCTGATTGTAAGAGGTCAAATCGACGGCGGTGGTGTAGCAGTGTAGGTTCTAACGGTGTGCGGGCGTGCACGCACTCCGGCGCAGAAAAATAAAGCACTGGACACCAGTAGCATACCTTTGCACTCTAAGGTTGTGTCGGGTTGCCACTATGGGACTTGATACACCCCATGGTGGGACCAGCATAGGTAACTACAGACATCGGGGGCCGTAAGACACATGTAACTATGCGAGTAGGAGCCGATCATCATTGAATGGATCACATCACCCTGATTAGGGGGTGCAAATTGGAAACTAGTTTATATGGGTTCAGAGATTAACATGGGGTACGATAGTATATTCGACCCTAGATAACTTAACCAAGTTTATAATGTTGCCCACTTCCTGTTTTACTTATCATACCCAGTTCTTTATTCATAGACAAAGTAGTACTAGACTTACTCAGGCTTTATGTCTGACTCTATTTTTCTTTCGTCTTCTTTCTTCCGTTTCCCCCCCAGGTCCTCAGGGAGGGAACACAGCAGCTTGACCTACCTCAACATCCAGCTTGAAGAAGAGAAATGTATTGCTTGGACTTTCCTGTTTTGAACTATGGCTTTGGACAATCCACTATGGGGCTTTTGCAGTTTACCTATGTTTTATTTATGCTTCTTTAAAAATGATGTACTCAAGACAGATTATGAAAGTGTTATGTTATGTTTTTGGAAAGGATGTTGTTGTAACACGTATTTGACTTGATGAAATAAAGTTGTTGTTCTTCCGCTGTTTACAAATATGTGTTCTTATATCTGTCTTGTATATCTGTGACTTGTACTTATAAACCTCCACCAAAATTAGGGCATTCCCTTTGAGAGTGACCCTAATGGAGGTGGGGTGTTTCAGAAGCGAACTGTCCGCTTTGGTTGCGAACACCACTGGAGCACCCCATTCCGAAATGCTCTGTCTAATGAACCCTTTTTTGAGAAGCTCTTTAACCTGCTTACTGAGCTCCTTTCTCTCCTTTGGAGCCATGTGTCTGACAGGTAAAGCTACGGGCTTTGCATTATCCATAAGATATATGCGGAAGTCTATTTCCCGCCTCGGAGGTAAGCCTTTCACCTCCTCAAAGACATCTGGATATTCCCGGACTACTCTAACCGACTGCAAATTCTCAACAGAAGCATCAAGCGACTCTAGATAACTAAGCATAACAGCATTCAAGGGATTACAAGAAATTTCTAGAGTATTACCAAGCCGAGTCAAGAGTCTAACTACTCTTTTCTCACAATCAAGAATGGCACCATTACTGGATAACCAGTCCATGCCTAAGATCAAACCATATCCCGAAAAGCCCAAAACAAAGGCATTACAACTAAACTCAATGCTGAGAATAGAGATTTTCAAACCCAAACAAGCCATTGACAAATAAGCGGAGCCCCCAATTGGATTTGAAACTACTACGGGATCCTCTACCATACTAGTGTCTAGATGCAGAGATTCTACTAAAGCGATGAAATAAAGAAGTGTGATGCACCAGAGACAAAAAGTGTGTGAACTGGATGATCATAGAGATAGACTACACTTTCTACAGAAATATTACTACCTCGTTCCTGTGGAGGTGCTGCCAGTGTATGAACTTGACCCCCTGAAGTGGATCCAGCCTTCTGTCCCTGCCCTCGTTTCTTTGGGCAGTCCTTAGCCAAGTGCCCAATCTCTCCGCAATGAAAGCAACCACCCATCTTTGCCTTGAAGTCTCTACAAGTTTTTGCGAAGGCATTTCCACGAGGAGGAGGAGGAGGAGGAGGAGGAGGAACCGCTGCCACTAGAGGAGGAATGTCTGCTGGGCCCGCGTGGCCCTAGCATCTAAGTACCTCCTAAACCAGTCGGGTATCGGTACTCCTCCTGGAAGGTTAAGGTCTCCAGACATGCTGAAACAGAAAGGAAAGATTCAAAACGAAGGATAGAGAGAGACAGTGCACATGGCTTTGGGGGATTATGCCTTTTAAAATATAACACTTTTTCTTGAAAAATGCTTCTTTAAACTTTCTTTTGAAAACAATTTCAAAAACTTTTATCTTATCTGGTAAACCTATGCTCTGATACCAAGTGAAACACCCCACCTCCGTTAAGATCACTCAAAGGGAATGCCTTAACTTTGGTGGAGGTTTATAAGTAAAAGTCATAGATAAACACAAGACAGATATAAACACATATATTTTAAGCAGCGGAAAACAACAGACTTTTATTTCATAAATACGTGTTCATACAAAACATTTCCATAATTGTCTCATAATACTTCTAAAAACATTACATCCTCATTACTGTCTTGATTATTAAAGAAGCATAAAACATAAATAAAGTAGCAAAAATCCCCATAGTGATATCCAAAGCCATGATCCAAGCAAAAGAGATCCAAGCCATATATCTACTGTCTTGAAGCTTGCAAAGAGTCTGACTAAGCAGGGTTGTTTCCTCCCTGTGGACCTGGGGAGGGGGGGGGGAACGAAAGAAAAGAAGACGAAAAGAAAATTGAGTCAGACATAAAGCCTGAGTAAATCTAGTGACTCTTTAGTATGTGAATAAGAAAAAGGGCATGATAGATATAAACTGAAAACAGGAAAGTATCATAAGCTAAGGGAGTGTAGTCTAGAATCGAATGTACTATCGTACCCACATTAAATCTCTGCACCTACTTGAACTTATTCTAACTGGCACCCCATGCTGAGGGTAAAGTGATCCCCATTTTCTAAAGATCGGCTCCTACTCGCATAAACACATGTGTCATACGGCCCCCAAGAATTGTAGATACCTATGCTGGTCCCACCATGGGGTGTATCAAAACCCATGGTGGCGGCCCCGACACAATTCTAGGATACATAGGTTATACTACTGGTGCCCCCAGTGCCCTGTTTGTCTACTCCGGAGTGTGTGCACGCCCGCACCCCGTTAGAACCCACACTGTGCACCCACCGCCGTCGTTTTTGACCGCTTACAATCAGCCCAGTAATCGTTCCCCACCCTGCCTAGTTTCAGGGTACCATGATACCTAAATTGGGTTACTGCTGAAACGGGTCCCTCGTTACTATGGTTTTCCAGTCAAACATGTTAAGTGGTTAAGTGTATGTATTTACCTAACCTCACCCATCCATTCTTGTTAACATGTTGAATTTGGTTAAGTAGTTTTAAGTTGACTTAACCCTACCTTCTGTCCTTAGCCTCTTAAAGCACCGACCACTCACATTAGACAGATATCGCTACGGTTACTGGATATGCCGGTCGGTTCCGGGCAGGTTTACACCATAGCTCAGTCTAACCTCTGGTCCTTATTGGGCTTAATGCTTAACCACCCACATTGGATAGGTATTGTTGTGAATACTTGACAGCCGGGCGGGTCCGGCAGGTTTACGTCACAACTCAATCTAACCTCGGGTTAAGCATATCATATTTTCTAAATTTACATATTTGTCTCTTTTTATTTTTGTATGTAAATGTTTATGGCCCAATTATCCAAATTCATTATTTTTGGGTATTACAATTTATACCGCTTAAATGCCACAGTCGTTGGCATGTGTCAAACATGCCAACACATATAATTTTCATATTTTACACCCATCGCTATTACCCCCGTTTGTACGTTCATAATATTATAACAAATGTTGGGCTTGACACAATTCAACCTAACTTTATAAACATAAGAATAAGGGGAAAGTAAGAACATGTAACATTTTTATAATACAAAAAGGCGTGTGGCGCATGAACTTGCAATTTTACGATTCAACTAACATAAACAATGGGTCATGTGAACTTGAATTTAAATAGGCATATAACTAAATAGGTGTCACATGAAATGGCATAATTTTTGGCTTGCCTAGATGTGAGTTTTAAACATATATAACTAGGCATAATGTCAAACACCAAACTAGCATGTCACATGTTCATAAAATGTCCACTTTTTGACATAACCCAAAGGTGAAAACTAACTTCAAATTAAGAAGTATACTTTAACATGAAACTTGCATAGTTTATGTAACCCAAATGATATTTAACATAGATCCGATTATACTTGCAATGAACATAAGATGTATACATAGGTTTTTGGGTCATGGAGGCATAAAAAGGTCTCAATCTAGAACATGTTTACATAAGTCTTAATTTTAGACTTAAAAGATGTATATAGTCCATGCTATCGACATAAACATAAAGGGATCAAATTCTAGTTTTTGCCAAAAACTTGCAAGTGCTATTATTTTCATATACAAATGTCCAATAGGCTTGCATCGATCAATCTATGCCACAAATATCAATACACAAATCATGACAGAATCATTACAATACACAGAATTTACATTATTATACAATAACACAATTCTATTTTCATTTACATCGAATCACGTCACAGTTTTTATTCATATTCTGAAAGATCACTATACTTACAACGGTTGATGAATTCTTGTTTTCTGATTTCTGTATTCTGATTTGGAGATGCTCTCCTTGGGGTAGCAAAGTTGCATTGATTAAGCTTTAATTTCTTCTTAATTTGATTCGTCTCTAAGCTTCTCTCTCTTGACGGCTACGCTCAATTCCTTCCCGGCAGCATGACGAATCTAATCTTATTTTTTTTGTGAATTTTAGTTGAGACTTAGGGTGTATATATAGAGTTTTCAGACTGTTTTGAGTCGTCAGATGAAGACAGGAGGAATCCAGACCATACAAAGTCCAACAGACCCAATCAAGAGGTGACACGTCAGCCTGAATGACACACCGAGCCACAGAAATTCGAGCCAGAGCCAGACCCAGCCAGCCAAGTCGAACAGGCAGGTCGACTGGCAGGTCGACACCCAGGTCGACACTATGGTCGACCTGGGGGTGACCAGGTCGACCTAGTCTCTGGGCGGGAAT
>JASFAX010002138.1:0-47278 GCA_030737875.1 Allium sativum
CATCTCCGTCTCTCGCTCGTGGGCCACAACCCCTTCTCGCCTGGGTATAACGCTGCGTACAGATATTGACCTGTTCTAAAGGCTAATTATGCTCCTACTTTCCCGGATCGAGTGCCACGTGCTTCATCACGAACTGGTCCTCCCAAAGGCTCTCCTACAGCTATATATACACCACTACATGGAATTTTGAAGGGACTTTGGGCTGAGACTTTCTCCTACATCTCCATAGCCTCTGCCATTAACGAGTGCAAGGATTTTGCACCTTTCTACATCTAAATTCTCCTCTTGTAATCTTAATTAACACACAGATTGTGTGTCTACAGGTAACTGATTCTTTTATCTGTCTATATAGCAATAAAATTATAAAATGGACGTAGGCTACATCTACAGCCGAACCACTATAAAAACCTCGTGTGTTCCCTCTGTTATTTACTATTTTCTGCATTCTACGGTCTGTGATCTGCATTTGGGTGTTAGTACAATTTTTTGGTCTAACATTTTGGCGCGCCAGGTAGGGAGTACACGGTATTATTTCAATTTCTAGCTCGGGAGGAATCAGATTGCTTGGCTATTGGATCAATGGCAATCAAAAGCAAGAAAACTGGAACTTCCTCTCATGTTGAGGATGTTGACGCTGAAAGAATAAGGAACGAGGCAAGCCAGGAGGCTTCCTCTTATGTGGATCCTTCTGCATACTTGACCAGAGAAGAGATGGATGGAGTTATCACTGAACTAAAAGCTCATATGGCAAAGCAAGAAGATCTCATCCGTAAACAACATGAGATGATTGATGGATTCTTCGCTCGGATGGATGGAAGGTTGAGCAACATTCAAGTCATTAGAGACAGAGCCACCGAAGCAGCTCATGTAGGCTACCACGATCGGGATGAGTCGAGCCAAGTGACCCGCAACCCACGGTCCTCTAGCACCAATGCTCGGGGGCAACCCCCTCCCTATTGGAAATGCACAACGGCCTACTTCAGCTCCAGTTCAGATGAACATCAGAATGCAAGCTTCCACTCAGCAGCAGGACACGGCTCGTGATGGAGAGCCAGGATCGGCTCATGATGGGGAACCACGACTGGGTCGCTCCCTCGAACCACGAGCCGCAACCCCCGTATTCCATGAACCGGTCCTCACGACCCGCTCTCAGCAGCACACCAGCAGCATCCTCACTCTCTTGCTCACAACATTGGGGGCACCGACTCTGATTTAGGCAATTTGCAATAGCTTTTTGTAGACAATCGGCTAGCAGATTTGATTGAATGCCTCTCGAGAGGCTGCACCTATCAGAATGACGTGGATGGCGACAATCACAATCCGTTCACACAGGAAATCAGGAATTCTCCTAATCCCCCATATTTCAAACTTCCACAACTGGAGCCTTACAACAGTAGGATAGATCCTACCGTGCACCTGATGCGCTACAAACGGCATATGGAAGTTCAAATTGCATCGGAAAATGTCATGGCAAAATGGTTTCCCCTTTTTCGGACTGATATAGCCGTTATGTGGATTTGGCAGCTAGAAACTGAATCGATCAACAGCTGGAACATGTTGGTCGCACGCTTTATTGAACAATTTCGGGTCCACATCGCTCGACCCAAGAGCGTAATGTCGCTCACCACAATCAAGCAGAGGCCTAGAGAAACTCTACGCTCATTTTTGGAAAGATTCAACGAAGCAGCAGCATAGTTGACCGACTGAACCATCCATGGTATTTATAGTAGTAGTATCTGGCGTTCTAGATAAATCAGAATTCAAAAAATCTTTGTACTGAGATCCGCCGCAAATCTAAGTGAATTCTACCTTGAAGCAAATAGATTTATGCGGGAAGAGGATGCAACTTCTGAGAAATGCATTCTTGACATCAACATGCTTAAAGACGGAGAACCATCTGATTCTGGAAATGATAAAAGAAAAGCTGCTATCAAGAATAACCACGACACTCGGCCCCGGAGAGGGCCCAGATATGAAAAATATACTGAACTCAATGCCTCACTCTCTGACATCTACATGGACATGAATGATGTCATCTCCTACCCAAAGCCTCCCAGGAGGGAGCCATCACAAAGAGAACGTGATTGTGGAGAACATTGCATATTACATGATATGGACGGTCACGACACAAATGACTGTAGGCACCTGCGTGATTTGATCGAGGAACGGGTTAGACGCGGAGAGCTACCCGAATATGTGAAACAATCAATAGCGCCAGCACCTGCGCTACCACCACCTGCTCCCCGCAGAGGGAACGAACCGGGATCAAGCTCTCGTGGACTCATCATCAACTGATCTGGATGATATCAGCCTAGATTTTCTGCATTTCTTAGGATTTAACAAATGTTTTTTTCTTTCTTTAGGTTTTCCAATTGCCTAAATCGGAGTACACACGTACGGGGTTAGGATTTAGTCCCAAAGTGTGCTTTGGACTCGATGACAACCAATCAGGATTTACTTTGGTTTTGTACTTTGAATTGAATAAGGAATGACTTTCCGAGCATGGATTATGTTTAGAAAATTTAAGTATCTTGTCAGGTTGTGGCAGGATCCTCAATCTAAATTAAAGTATAGCTTATACTTATCTCGAAACCCTAGGTACGGATTGTGCCTGGGACAGACTATCTTGTCAGTCTTTGGCAAGTATAGTTCTATCTTGGAATGAGTATGGACTGTACTCCACTAGACTTCTAAGTATGGATTATACTCAGGAACAATGGATTGTCTCGTTAAGATCTAGCAAATAAACCCAAAAAAACTTGAGTTTGGCTTATGCTCAGTTTGAACTATGCTCGGAAGTTTTTATCCCTCGCCAGGGTATTGGCAGGATGATGTGAACGTCCCTCGAGTATGGTTTATGCTCAATCGGACACCCAAACATGGTTTATGCTCAAAAAGTTTAATCAGTTTTGCCAGGATTTGGCACATCTATTTGCCTTCTCTTCTTTGCAGGTATGGATTATACCTGCAGCTAGCGGGCCTGGTGTGGCCTTTGTTTTCTTGAATTATACAAAGCACATCTTCCTTCAACTAGCAAGATATGTTCTGGAGGGAAAAATATTGACATGCTTTTTATTCAAAGCCGTCACACATGAAATCTCTGGTTAACAAAACGTTCAATTATTGAGAACATCGTCTGAAGACATGAAGCGATTTGGTTAAAGCCGCATCGCAAACAAAAAATGGTCCGAAACTCCTACCAGACGACCTCTTTTGGGCCTGAAATCATTAATTACAGAGCTTTACTCAGTAACTCTTATACTCTCTGAATTAGCTTTAGGTAGAGATTTCGTTTGGCTTAATCGGACTTATGGTTTGGAAGTTATGCCCATTTCAGTGAACGGATGTAAACTAGCATCGAAGACTCAGACCATGACACTGTCTCGCCCCCTTGGGCTCGCTCCTCCTTGGCTCATGGAGCCTCCTCGACTTGTGAAGAACTCTTCTTCTACTCGTGAACCAGCTGCGGCTCGTGGAGCATTTATGGGTCACGACCTTCATTACCACGACCCGACCATGGGCTCACCACATCCTGCTCACGATCCACCTCCGGCTCGCGCTCGTAGACCATAACCCCGTCCCGCCTGGGCATAACACTGCGCAGAGATATTGACCTATTCTAAAGGCTAATTTTGCTCCTACTTTCCCTATTCAGGTGCCACGTGCCTCATCACGAACTGGTCTTCCAGAGGCTCTCCTACAGCTATAAATACACCACTACATGGAGTTTTGAAGGGACTTTTGGGCTGAGACTTTCTCCTACATCTCCATAGCCTATACCTTTACTGAGTGCAAGGATTTTGCACCTTTCTACATCTAAATTCTCCCCTTGTAATCTCAATTAACACACGAATTGTGTGTCTGCATGTAACAAATTCTTGTTATCTGTCAGTTTAACAATAAGATTATAAAGTGGACGTAGGCTACATCTACAACCGAACCACTATAAAAACCTTGTGTGTTCCATCTATTATTTACTGTTTTCTGCATTCTATGATATGTGATCTACATTTAGGTGTTAGTACCATTTTTTGGTCTAACATTTTGGCGTTTCAGGTAGGGGGTACACGATACTACTTCAATTTCTAGCTCGGGAAGAATCAGATTGCTTGGCTATTGGATAAATGGCAATCAAAAGGAAGAAAAATGGAACTTACTCTCATGCTGAGGATGTTGACATTGAAGGAGCAAGGCAAGCCAGGAGGCTTCCTCTCATGGGGATCCTTCTGCATACTTAACCAGAGAAGAGATGGACAGAGTTCTCACTGAACTAAAAACTCAGATGGCAAAGCAAGATGATCTCATCCATAAACAGCAGGAGATGATCGATGAATTCTTCGTTCGGATGGCAGGAAGGCCGAGCAACATTTAAGTCATTAGAGATGGAACCACCGAAGCGGCTCGCGTAGGCCACCACGATCGAGTTGGGTCGAGCCCAGCGACCCACGACACGCCAGCACCAATGCTCGGGGGCAACCCCCTCCCTATTGGAAATGGACAGCAACCTACTTCAGCTTCAGTTCAAACGAAATCAGAATTCAAGTTTCCACTCAGCAGCAAGACACAGCTCGTGATGGAGAGCCATGATCAGCTCGTGATGGAGAGCCATAATTGGCTAGTGATGGGGACCCACGACCGAGTTGCCCCCCTCGAACCGCGAGACGTGACCCCCCATGATCCACGAACCGGTCCTCATGACCCACTTTCAACAGCTCACCAGTAGCTTCCTCACTCTCTTGCTCACAACGCTGGGGGCACCTACTCTGATTTAGGCAATTTGCAACAGCTTTTTGAAGGCAATCAACAAACAGATTTGATTGAATGCCTCTCAAGAGGCCGCACTTATCAGAATGACGTGCATGACGTCAATCACAATCCTTCACACATGAAATCAGGAATTCTCGTAATCCCTCAGATTTCAAACTTCCACAACTAGAGCCTTACAACGGCAGGACGGATCCTACCGTGCAGCTGATGCGCTACATACGACATATGGAAGTTCAAATGACATCGGAAAACATCATGGAAAAATGCTTTCCCCTCTTTCTGACTGATATAGCTGCTATGTGGATTCGGCAGCTAGAAACTGAATCGATCAACAGCTGAAACATGTTGGTCGCACGCTTTATTGAACAATTTCCGGTCCACATCGCTTAACCCAAGAACGTAACGTCTCTCACCACCATCAAGAAGAGGCCCAGAGAAACTCTGCGCTCATTTCTGGAAAGATTCAACATTGCAGCAACATCAGTTGACTGACCTGAACCATCCATGGTATTAATGGCAGCAGTATCCAGCGTTCTAGATAACTCGGAATTCAAAAAATCTTTGTAACGAGATCCGCCGCGAAATCTCGGCGAATTCTACCTTGAAGCAGATAGATTTCTACGGGAAGAGGATGCAACTTCTGAGAAACGCATTCTTGACGTCAACATGCTCAAAGACGGAGAACCATCTGATTATGGAAATGACAAAGGAAAAGATGCTATCAAGAATGACCGCAACACTCAGCCTCGGAGAGGGCCCAGATATGAAAAATATACTGAACTCAATGCCTCACTCTCAGACATCAACATGGACACAAACGGTGTCATCTCCTACCCAAAGCCTCCCAGGAGGAAGTCATCACAAAGAGAACATGACTCTGGGAAACATTGCATACTCCATGATATGGACGGTCACGACACAAATGACTGTAGGCACTTGCGTGATTTGATTGAGGAACGGGTTAGACGTGGAGAGATACCCGAGTATGTGAAACAATCAACAGCGCCAGCACCCGCGCTGCCATCGTCTGCTCCCCGAAGAGGGAACGAACCGGGATCAAGCTCTCGTGGACTCATCATCAACTGATCTGGATGAGATCAGCCTAGATTTTCTGCATTTATTAGGATTTAAGATATGTTTTTTTCTTTCTTTAGGTTTTCCGATTGGCTAAACCGGCGTACACACGTACAGGGATAGGATTTTGCCCCAAAGTGTGCTTTGGACTCGATGACAAACCAATAGGGTTTGCTTTGGGTTTGTACTTTGAATTGAATTAGGAAGGACTTTCCGAGCATGGATTATGTTTGGAAAATTTAAATATCTTTTCAGGTTGTGGCAGGATCCTCAATCTCAATTAAAGTATGGCTTATACTTATCTCGAAACCCTAGGTACGGATTGTGCCTGGGACAGCAGACTGTCTTTTTAGGCTTTGGCAAGTATAGTTCTATCTCGGTATGAGTATGGATTGTACTCCTCTAGACTTCTAAGTATGGACTATACTCAGGAACGACGGGTGGTCTCGTTAAGATCTAGCAAAGGAACCCAATAAAACTCGAGTATGGCTTTTGCTCAGTTTGAACTTCCCTGTATCGCTTATGCCCAGAAGGTTAGATCCCTCGCCAGGTTTTGGCAGGATGATTCAAAAGTCCCTCGAGTATGGCTTATGCTCAATCGAACGCCTAAACATGGTTTATGCTCGAATAGGTTAATCAGTTTTGCCAGGATTTGACACATTTATTTGCCTTCTCTTCTTTGTAGGTATGGATTATACCTGCAGCTAGCGGGCCCGACGTGGCCTTGGTTTTCTTGAATCATACAGAACACATCTTCCTTCAACCAATGATATATGTTCTGGAGGGAAAAATGTTAACATGCTTTTTAGTCAAAACCATCATGCATGAAATCTCTGGTTAGTAATACGTTCAATTATTCAGAACATCGTCAGAAGACATGAAGCAATTTGGTTGAAGTGGCATCACAAACAAAAAATGGCCCGAAACTCCTATCAGAAAACTTCTTTTCGGACCGAAAATGTCAATTACGGAGCTTTTCTTAGTAACACTTGTTGCCCTCTGAATTACCTTCAGGTAGAGCTTTTGTCTGGCTCAATCGGACTTACGGTTTAGAAGTAATTCCCATTTCCTTGAATGGGTGTAAACTAGCATCGAAGACTCAGACCATGACACTGACTCACCCCCCTTGGGCTCACCCCTCCTCGGCTCATGGAGCCTCCTTGGCTCATGAAGCACTCTTCTTCTGCTCGTGAACCAGCTCCGGCTCGTGGAGCATATATGGGTCACAGCCCCCATTACCACGACCCGACCATGGGCTCACCACACCCTGCTCACGATCCACCTCCGGCTCGCTCTCATGGACCACGGCCCCGTCACGCCTGGGTATAACGCTGCACAGAGATATTAACCTATTGTAAAGGCTACTTCTGCTCCTACTTTCCCGGATCGGGTGCCACATGTCTCACCACAAACTGGTCCTCCCAAAGGGTCTCCTACAGTTATAAATACACCACTACATGGAATTTTGAAGGGACTTTTGGGCTGAGACTTTCTCCTACATCTCCATGGCCTCTTCCATTACCGAGTGCAAGGATTTTTCACCTTTCTACATCTAAATTCTCCTCTTGTAATCTCAATTAACACACGGATTGTGTGTCTGCATGTAACTGATTCTTGCAATCTATCAGTATAACAGTAAGATTATGAAGTGGACGTAGGCTACATCTACAGCCGAACCACTATAAAAACCTCGTGTGTTCCCTCTGTTATTGACTGTTTTCTACATTCTGTGATCTGTGATCTGCATTTATGTGTTAGTACCATTTTTGGTCTAACATCGTCCAGTAGTCGCATTTACACTCCAAAAGCCCTCAAAAAGCAATAATTAACACACCTAAATTCATCAACAACACCCATCTTGATAATTAAAGTCAGACCATCATGTTACATTCAAAACCACCAAAACCCCAAATATGCATTCAAACTTGAAAATCCAAAACCAGACCGCAACCCAATTTACAAACATCAACCATAACCAATCGCAACTTAACCTTAGCGTTGCCCTACTGGGAACAGCTGGAAAATCGAAACCGTATGCATCTAACCCAACAGCGATGGAGCAGTAGTGGTGATAGGGGATGAGAGGAGGAGGAAAAGGGGGGAAATCTTGAACCGAGGAAGGGGTGAGTGGTAGCAGGCGTTACAAAGCAGGGGAATGCATGCATTGACCGTTCGATATAGGGTGGACTGAGGAGTTCGATTATTTGAATTTAGACTGGAAGAAACGTGCTTTTTTGATAGTAACACATCTCGTGTGGTAGAGAAAGACAGAGCGACGACTTCAAGGTTAAGATTTAAAACTCAAAAGTGGAAAAAGGAAGAACAGGAAAGAAAGTTTGCTGCAATTATTCTTTTGACATTGATTTCGATTTTTTTATTGTTAGGGAAGTAGAAAAACGTGGAGGGAATAAGGGAGAACGGAGGAAATGTGGTTGTTAAATTCGTAGAGAAGGCAATAAGTGTTAAGCAATTTAATTTGAACTTCACAAGTGTATTTGATTTAAATTTATTAATTAATTAAAGTTTTTTTTCCACTTTTCCTATTCTTTTATAAGATCTAAAAATTCCAATACATACAAATACAACTAGTATATATATTCAAGAATACATATGAGATACAAAACAAGATATAAATAAAATGTTGTATGATTTACGCGCTTTTGTCCCAAAATCGTAGATTCGGTTCTAATTTCGCAAAACAAAAGTACCACTCTTCTTAGAATAAAATCTAGTATTTTTAGACCAAATTCGTCTAAATTTTGATAACATTAAATTTTCAATGATTTACTACAAAATTTGTTCTTCCACCATATCTAGTTAAATGTATCTCGAATATTAAATTTCGTGATTTAATTCGAACTTTAACACTTATTACGCTAAATCGGTTGACGCTTCCGTAAATTGATCGTTACAAATCAATTTAAACGGGACAAGCTAACTTAGACATCTCATTATATAAATTATTTAGATCACTATTTAGTAATATAATAAATTTTTAAGAATTACATTTTACTCATAATTGATTTCACGTTTTTTCAATAAAAGAAGTTCTAACTATATTTTATCGCTTTTAAATCCTTATTTTCACATCGAACTTACACAATTCAAGTTTACTTTTCAAACTCAAGTTCAAATATTCAAATTAGTTGTAATGTTAATATGAAATGTTTGATTTAAACTAATTTGTTATCTAAAACATTGAAATTTTGTCGAGTCATTACATATTTTAAATTAGTTAATTAAATTAAAGGCAATTAATCACTTTTACTTGTTGTATGGTAATCTGATCCTTTCAACTTGAAAATGGTTCCTTCAACTTGACAAATAGTATTTTGCAAAAAATCATAATAATTACCTTGTTTTTGTGTGTTGTCAGTAGACATCTTATTGTCCCTAAATAACAAAAAAAACAAAAATACTAAAAGGATGAATTGATTAAAAGGACAACGTTTAAATTTATAAAAGGAAAGAAGTTTTATTTATGGGAGATAAATTGTTAACAAAATTTTAAAATTAAATAAGGATGTAGAAAAAATCATTATTTACACATTTATTCTTTCCCTTGAATATAGTATGAGATTTATTTATTAAGTATTGCTTTACTTCAGACATAATAATTTTCCTCTAACTTAACTTTCCTATGTAATTATGTTTTAGAATGAAGTGCTGGTTAACTTTTCATTTTTCTGATTATGTAGATAAATTTAATAATTTTTGAAAAATTCAACCTTTACCTACGATATATTTATAAAACAATATAACCTTCTAAATTAGGTTATATTGTAAATTAGGCTGAAGTGCATTTTATTTTAGGGTAGTAAGTTTTAAGGACAACACTTTTGAATAATTAGTTTTAAGGACAATTTACAGAAAAAAGGATAAATTCATTTATCTTTTTAAGTTATACAGGAAAATGGTAAATTCTTTTATCATTATTTATATATAAATTCTTTTAACTTTTCCCGTAAAATGTCCTTAAAACTAATTTTTTAGAAGTGTTGTCATTAAAACTCATTACCCTGAACAAATAACCCCTTTAAGTGAAAATTCCCTACATTTATAAAACAAGATAACCTTCTAGATTGTTCTACATTTGGAATGATACCGACAAAAGTAGAAAAATAATAATTAATTGACTATATGTTAAATTTTGAATTGATTTGCATGAAGAGACTAATACATAATTGATTATCTGCTTAAATTGAGTTATAAATTAATAATCAAAGAACTTTGAATTATAACTAACCAAAAATAAAAGTAGTTTGTTACTTTTATTTATATTGTACACTAAAATTATATGGTATGATCATTTGTATTTAAAAATAGTTCACACATAACAATTATGAATAGTTATATTTCTAATTTATGGTTATTTCAAGAAATTGTCAAACTACCTAAAATCAGTGTAATTGACTCTTTCATGAGATCTTCAAGACTTTAGCAATAATGCTAGATGTGTGTTACATATTATGTTTCATAGCTATTAAATCACACAATAGTCATGGATATGTTTTTCACATTTTGCTTCATGCTCTTTTAAATCACATAAGATAAAGTACTAGAATCTTGGATTAACTACGGAGAAAATATTTGAAATTACAAAAATAATTTGGATTGATTGAGACTACATAAAACATACAAATCAGAATGTCTTTAAAATACATATTTGAAACTAAACATTTAACAAATTTTAAGTTTGTCTACCAAATGTAGCACATGATTATTGCCATAACATATGTACCATTTCTTCCACCTTTGTTTCCATACGTGCTTACTTAAAGATAAGCAAAAGATCAATTTTACCTTTATTTCTTTATCATAGAGAAAAATTGAAGTATTAAAGGACGTGAATCCATGCAAAATAAATGAAGGAACCCAAATTAGTACTTTTTCTAATAAAACAAATGAGGCATAACTCAATATAAAACATGTAAATAAAAAAAGGAAAATTCTATTTTAACCCAGTAATTTGCTGAGTAAGCCCTATTTTTGATGGAAAAATTCAATGACGAAAATACCCTTCGGTCATTTTCAGTTTAAATTTATGTTCTTTAAAGATTTTTCGTCCATTTCGCAGTGCCCATTGCATGGACCTCTGAAGTCACCACGCAGTGACAGTGCATGGTGACTTCATAGCACCAAGCAATGTCATGCATGGAATGGTATTTTTGAATTATACTTTTAAAGTAGGGAGGGGCCAACTTAGTAAATTGATGGAATTTTTAGTTTTTCTAAAGGGGATTGTTAAAGGGACTCCAAATTTGGTTAAGGGGAGGATAATTTTTAAGGGAACTCCAGCTTAATATTTTTTTGTTAAGGGAGGGTCTGATTTATTTTTTTATTTTATTTAAAAAGACCTAACTACCCCTTATTTATCACTTATGTTAAACACTAACTTACTAAATTCAGCGCAATTAGCAAACGTGCAAATTACAAAACATCTCAATTACAAAAAGGCTAATTATATTCATACATTAATAACATCTTTACATACACCATAAAATAAAATAAACTACTATACACTAAAAATTATTTTTCATACACCTTTTTTTTTTTACAATACTAGCCTTATTTTTTTCTTCCTCTTCCCTCTCTAAAACTTTAAAGTTATTTCATAAAATTGGAAACCTATAGCACTAAATAAAGTTTAAATTTAGTGAAATGGATTTTAATTTTTTTGAGTGTACGTTATACAATTATTATGCTACAAAAAAATTCTTAATTTCAGCAAAAAAGACCCTGCTTTTAAATTAAATAACTCTAAATTATCACTTACTTGTAAAAGTTATCGTAATTCAATTTTTTGGTTTCATGTTTAAAAGTACATTATGTTCTTCAAATTGTTTTACATAGATTTAATCCTCAATTTGCCTTACAAAAATTTGATACAACATATTAGAACAAAATTTTCGTTTTTGCACTTAAAATCAATCATACCAATTCCAATATGAAATTATAATTAATTACCTAATCTGATGCCTTCTGATTACCCATGAAATTTTCTTGTGTCTCTATTAAATTAACCATATCCATTGTTTACTTTTATGTGCAACATTAAATTGTAACCAATAATTAAGGTTTAGGCTTTATAGTTTATATTAATGAGGATTATAGGGGGTTAATATTGAAATTTTAATTCATATGTTTAAGGGGTGGCTAATTTATTTTGTCCTCCCCATAATAATTATACAGTAAATAAAAATTGGTCCTCCCCTTAACCAAATGTGGAGTCCCTTTAACAAGTCCCTTTCTAAAAAAACCAAAGGGAAACTCAGCAATTTCATGAGTTCATATAGAATTGACCAACAAAAAATGGTTAAATTTTACCCATAGTAAATCATATTAAATAATATCACAACCTAAATCTACATATGTTATGGATTGTAATATGAAACCAAAAGTTTGTTAACAAATTGCTAAACTCAAATTTTATAATATCACAACCTTGGTTAAAAAATCATCAACAATAAGAATTAGATAAACTACAAAATTTCTATACTTAACAATATCAAGAAAAACGTTGAAGAGAAGACAATAGGTCAATCTTGATCATTAGTTTCAAGGCAATGGTGAAATTGCAATTATGGCCAAACAGTTGTTGGTAAAGCAACAAGTTTGAATTATTCAAATAATAGAAAGAAGAAGGGTCATGATGTTTTCTCCTTAATTCAGAATGTACAATTGAGTTTATTTGCTCCCAGCTCTTAAAACTTAACAGAGATTTTTGGTTTTTCTCCTAAATGTAGAACGAATTCTGGCTAAGCTTACTAAACTCAATTTTTGTAATATCACAACACTAAGAAAAAAATCAACAATATTAGTTATAATCAACAATGAACTAATGAATAAAGTGAGAATATAGTAAATATTAAACAAACTACACAATCTCTATGTCTAAAATTATCAAAGACAATATATGTTTACATTGACGAACCATCTATATTTGTTGGGGATTAATTGGCTCGAAACATGTGATATGGTTTGAATAATTTATTTCTGGAAATATAAGACAGCAAGTACTTCAAGTGAGAAAACCTCATTTTACCTCTAGTTAAACCTATACATTAAAAATATACTACATGATGGAAAGTATATAAGAGCATATACTCGATTAGGATGGGGTACATCATGTATAAATCAAACATTTGTTGTTTGTTAGAAATTAAAAACTTGTTATATTAACCTTTGCATTTAAACAACATTTAAACAGTGGTTTAAGTCTTGCTCTTGATGCTTTAAAATCCCTAACTCTGACCCTAATTTGTTTTAGAATTCAAGTTCAATAGCGAAGCAGTTTGTTTTAGTCTTTAGTAAATTATAAAAATAGTTCGGATTCAATAAAATAGTATTGTAACACCCCACCTCTGCTAGGGTCACTCACAAAGGGAATGCACTAGTTTTAGAGGGGTATTATCGAGATAACATCACAGAATTATCACAAGACAGAACATAAATAAATAAAAAAATTAAGTAAACAGCGGAAGAATTTATGAGCAAAACAGAACTTCATTTTATTCCAAAATAAACCATGTCTCTTACAAACACTTCAAATAACTTCATTACAACTGTCTTGTAATAATAGCCAAAGAAGCAATAACTTAAAAACAGAAAAACAGCTTATTCCCCAAGTGCAGTAAAAAGAAGCAGCCATAGCAAACTGTACATGCTGAGCCAAAGCAAGTGATATCCAAGCTAAGAGCTAGTGTTTCCTCCCTGAGAACCTTGGGGGGGGGGGGAAACGAAAGAAAAAAGAGGCGAAAGGAAAAGGGTCAGTCATAAAGACTGAGTAAGTCCTAGTGACTTTCAGTGTAAAAACGGTTAAAACAACCTGTCATGTATGAACTGGAACTAAACTTAAGAATGGTGTCAAGGTGAACAAGATAGACTAAGGTGATTAGGATAAGTCAAGACAAGTCAAGTAAAGCATCACATGTTCGAGATTCGTTGCATCGACTGTACTAGTATACTAAGCCCATATCACAAGTAAATCACGATATAAATTCCACGGCCCAATATCTTGAAATGACCCTGAAACGGGGTCTGACCCAAGTACGGGGTCCTACGGAGCGATTATCTAGTCGATCGGCTCCCTACAAGTTCTAGCTCGTCAAGTGTCTGTGTCATACAGCTAATCACGAATGTAGTCACCTGTGTTGGGTCCACCTTCGGGTGTATCAGCCCTAGGGTGTCAACCCCTGACACGATTCAAGATGCACAGATAAATCTACGGATACCCAGTGCCTGCCCCGGAATACGTGCACGACCGTAGTCCACCGAACCTACACTGGCATACCCCACTTCCATCATTCACCTCTTACAATCAGCCCAGTAATCGTGCCCTACCCGGCCTAGCCCCAGGGTACCTTGATACATCAAGAGGGTTACTGCTGAAAAGGGTCATGTCTAGGGTTTCGCTTAACAGATTAGGTCATGTATTTCGTGACCCAACCCGCCTAACCGATTAAGTCATGTAATTCGTGACTTAATCCTTTTCCAGTCTAGTTGTATCAAGATGGTTAAGTATGTCATTTAGATTCGTGACTTAACCCGCCTACGTGTCATGTCAAGTTGGCTAAGTGTTGTCGTTTCAAGTTCATGACTTAGCCCTACAAATCGTGTTCAAGTTGGTTAAGTTGTCTTTTCATATTCATGACTTAACCCTAATTGGCATTAATTGATTCGTTAATGCACCAAACCACTCACATTGGATCCTATTGTTCGTAGCCACTGGATTTGTCGGGCGGTTCCGGGCAGGTTTACGCTACGAACTCAACCCAACCTCGGGTTTCAAGCGCGATGTGACCAACTACCCACATTGGATCCTATTGTTTGTAGCAACTGGATTTGTCAGGCGGTTCCGGGCAGGTTTACACTACAAACTCAACCCAACCTCGGGTTTCAAGTGCGATGTGACCAACTACCCACATTGGATCCTATTGTTTGTAGCAACTGGATTTGCCGTGCGGTTCCGGGCAGGTTTACACTACAAACTCAACCCAACCTCGAGTTGGCCACTTTCTTGTTTTCTAAAGTCATGCCCATGTTCTTATCAGATTCGTGCTATTTTCATAGCATGTTCATATGTCAATTTCGTGCCCAACTAAGGCATGTTTCAAGTCAAATTATGGCATGTTCAAGTCGAGTTTTCGTGCCATATTTCATGTTCTACTTATGCCAAATTTCACGGTTTATGATTATAATCAATTCAAGTTTTTCCTATTCTACCCAATCGTATCCCCAACGTATATAAACGTACTTCGTTCACAAGCATAAACAATTCAAGAGATAAAGGGGAATAACACCAAACATGTGATAGGCATACGTGACAATTCCAACATAACTTGCATAATAAACAGGCTATAACATATCACATGGTTTCAATACTAGCATGATGATGACTTGGCATAGTAATGGTTCCAACTTAGTCCAACATGATGAATTCAACTTTATATCCTAGGCATAATAATCATTGCGGGCATAATAATAATTTTATTACAAACATGAAACATTAAGGCATGGTAATTCTAATAGGCATAGTGGATTCCAATTTAGTATTTTTAACATAATGATTCTCATCTAGCATTATAAACATAATGATTCCAACTTTTCATCATGACCTAGCAATTCCCAATTTGTCATTAGCATGATAGGTATATATTAACATCACAAGCATAGTTTCATTAATATCATAGACATGGTTTAATTAGCATCATAGGCATGGTTTAATCAACATGAGGATTTCAATGAACATAATGATTCCCTGGACATGTATTTGTTCAACTTGCAATAAAATTAAGCCCAAGTGATTCATAACAACATCAACATCATGATAAGTTTAACTTGCAACATTAACATAGAAATATTCCCAAATTTTGATTCAAAGTTAAACAATATAAACATGGATTAATAATAGTTCCTAAATCCGGTTTCAATTCATAGCATGTCCATGTTATTTCAGCGTTTTTGCCTAAAAAGTGACATAGAACTTACAATATGAAGCAAGCAATCCAAATCAAAACTTTAAATCAAATAGCCCCAAATCCGTTGCCTAAAGCGTCGTAGTTGTTGTAGCTTCTAGTTGTAGCCTTCATGAATCATCCTTCGTCTTCTTTAATTTTGTTCTTTATATTTTTAATTTAGAGTTCTAGGTTTAATGGCGGCTGCATGAGGCTAAAATGAAATAGTATGATTTAAGCTAGGTCTTAGGGTCTTTTTATAGTGTTTAGGATTAGTTTTAGCCATAGGATAAACCCTGAAACACATCAGGTCTGTCAAATCCCGTCAGAAACTTCTAGAGCAAGACTCACTTGTCACAAATGGTGCACCCGAAAAACTGGTCCGACCGGGGGGGTCGACCCCTGGGTCGACATAGGTGTCGACCCATGGGTCGACATGGGTGTCGACCCATTGGGGGGGTCGACACTGGTGTCGACCCCTGTGTCGACCCAGGCAGTGTCGACCCCTGTGTCGACACTGCCTAGGGCGGGAAAATTCCCGCCCATTCTGCCTTGGTTGTAATTCAAATCTGAATTCGAATTTGAACTATTTTCGGGCTTGGAATTTTCTGAAAACTTCATTGGGCCTTAACTTGGTCATACGGACTCCGTTTTTCAAAAACTCGGACTCTATTTCGCGTATTTTTCCGAGACGAACGCAATGGCACAGCCCGTTTCCCTTGATACAGATTTTAGAATTTAATTCTGCCTTGATTTACATTATAACATGTTATTAAAAATACGGGTTGTTACATTCTCCCCTCCTCAAAGGATTTCGTCCCCGAAATCTCTAAGTTAGGAAGAACGTATCCTACCATCCATCATCCATCTACTCAAAACATCATCCACAAGTAACCATTGTCCTTATAAAGATTCTAAATGCTGTATGAACATATGCAAAAGGTGTGTGTATATGTACTTATCTAATGCAAAAATCAGGCGGTTACTGATTCAGTAAACCTCCTTAATGCAAAGTATGTTAGTGAAATGAGTCCATATGTATGCAAATTCCTAACATAATTTATAATCTCTACATGAGTGCACATAACATTCATTCATATGCGACATCCACGTGATAGCACAACAAGTTTCATCCATGAATAAGCATAAACACTCATGCATATGCAACGTGAAAGTGTGTGAGCCGATCTTAGTGCCTAATGTGTATCATGCATCCACGAGTATCCACTTGCAACCACTTGCAACCATCAAGCATAACATGTTTCAAATACATGTTTCATCCAAAGGGTTTCTACCTAAGGTTCTCATGACACGATTACGAGATAACAAGATAAAACAAAGCATCTAGAAAAAGAAGTTAAAGATGTACCCCCGGAAGGTCTGGTCTGCTTCTTAGGGAAGTCCTTGCTGATGTGTCCAGTCTCCCCACAATGAAAACATTCACCTTGCTTTCTTTTCCTCTTTCTACAATCCTTGGCTATGTGCCCTTCCGTACCACAGAAATTGCATTTCCTTTTATTACATGAGTTGTCGTTCTTGCCTCCTTTTTCGGGGTCTACCTTCTTATTCTGAGAATCATTGGGCTTGACCTCTTTCTTGCCCTTCTTATCTTCCTCATACAGTAGGGCCATATCCACCAAGCTTTCAAAGGTCGCCCCCATGGGCACATGAGTCATGGCCAAACCATGTAGTGGCTCGTTCAAGCCTCGTGCAAAACGTAGCGCCTTTTTCTGAGGAGTGTTGACTAACTCCAATCCGAAGCGAGCAAGCTAATTGAAACGGTTCACGTATTCTTTAACTGTCATATTTCCTTGCTTAAGGGCCAGAAACCGTTCCATTTGGAGACTCTCCTCTGCCGATGACAAGAACTTAAGCCCAAATTCCCTCTAAAGTCCGCCCAAGTCTCAATGGGTCTAGTAGCATTGGTGACTTCCCACCAATAAGAAGCTTCCTCTTTCATGAGCCACGCCGCCAACTGTACTTTCCTATTGTCCTATACCTCAAAGATAACAAACAATTCTTCGGTTTCCTTCAACCAATTCCATGCCTCAACAAAAGTCTCAGTTCCCAGGAAATGCTTTCCGCCCATGGCCTTAAAGTCCTTGCATATCTTTGAAAAAGCGGTTTCTCGCGGAGGTTGAGGAGGATGAGGATTGGCTGGGCCTGCCACATTAGCTCGAGCCTCGAGGAAACGACGGAACCAAGTGGGTATATTGACACCCTCGGGAAGATTAAGATCGTCGGCCATGATAAGCTGAAAACGAAAAAGGAAAAGATTCAAACGAGGAAACAAAGATTGTGCTAATGGCTTTTTAGGGAATAGCCTTTTAAAATAAACCAACTTTTCTTGAAAATTTCTTCTTTGTAAATGGTTTTGAAAGAAAATTCAAAAGGTTTTCAAAACTTTTGCCCAGTCTTGGTAACCTTCTGCTCTGATACCAAATGTAACACCCCACCTCCGCCAGGGTCACTCACAAAGGGAATGCACTAGTTTTGGAGGGGTATTATCGAGATAACATCACAGAATTATCACAAGACAGAACATAAAAAAAAAATTAAGTAAACAGCGGAAGAATTTATGAGCAAAACAGAACTTCATTTTATTCCAAAATAAACCATGTCTCTTACAAACATTTCAAATAACTTCATTACAACTGTCTTGTAATAATAGCCAAAGAAGCAATAACTTAAAAACAGAAAAACAGCTTATTCCCCAAGTGCAGTAAAAAGAAGCAGCCATAGCAAACCGTACATGCTGAGCCAAAGCAAGTGATATCTAAGCTAAGAGCTAGTGTTTCCTCCCTGAGAACCTGGGGGGGAAACGAAAGAAAAAAGAGGCGAAAGGAAAAGGGTCAGTCATAAAGACTGAGTAAGTCCTAGTGACTTTCAGTGTAAAAACGGTTAAAACAACCTGTCATATATGAACTGGAACTAAACTTAAGAATGGTGTCAAGGTGAACAAGATAGACTAAGGTGATCAGGATAAGCCAAGACAAGTCAAGTAAAGCATCACATGTTCGAGATTCGTTGCATCGATTGTACTAGTATACTAAGCCCATATCACAAGTAAATCACGAAATAAATTCCATGGCCCAATATCTTGAAATGACCCTGAAACGGGGTCTGACCCAAGTACGGGGTCCTACGGAGCGATTATCTAGTCGATCGGCTCCCTACAAGTTCTAGCTCGTCAAGTGTCCGTGTCATACGGCTAATCACGAATGTAGTCACCTGTGCTGGGTCCACCTTCGGGTGTATCAGCCCTAGGGTGTCAACCCCTGACACGATTCAAGATGCACAGATAAATCTACGGATACCCAGTGCCTGCCCCGGAATACGTGCACGACCGTAGTCCACCAAACCTACACTGGCATACCCCACTGCCGTCGTTCACCTCTTACAATCAGCCCAGTAATCGTGCCCCACCCGGCCTAGCCCCAGGGTACCTTGATACATCTAGAGGGTTACTGCTGAAAAGGGTCGTGTCTAGGGTTTCGCTTAACAGATTAGGTCATGTAATTCATGACCCAACCCGCCTAACTGATTAAGTCATGTAATTCGTGACTTAATCCTTTTCCAGTCTAGTTGTGTCAAGATGGTTAAGTATGTCATTTAGATTCGTGACTTAACCCGCCTACGTGTCATGTCAAGTTGGCTAAGTGTTGTCGTTTCAAGTTCATGACTTAGCCCTACAAATCGTGTTCAAGTTGGTTAAGTTGTCTTTTCATATTCATGACTTAACCTTAATTGGCATTAATTGATTCGTTAATGCACCAAACCACTCACATTGGATCCTATTGTTCTTAGCCACTGGATTTGTCGGGCGGTTCCGGGCAGGTTTACGCTACGAACTCAACCCAACCTCGGGTTTCAAGCGCGATGTGACCAACTACCCACATGGGATCCTATTGTTTGTAGCAACTGGATTTGCCGGGCGGTTCCGGGCAGGTTTACACTACAAACTCAACCCAACATCGGGTTTCAAGCGTGATGTGACCAACTACCCACATTGGATCCTATTGTTTGTAGCAACTGGATTTGCCGGGCGGTTGCGGGCAGGTTTACACTACAAACTCAACCCAACCTCGAGTTGGCCACTTTCTTGTTTTCTAAAGTCATGCCCATGTTCTTATCAGATTCGTGCTATTTTCATAGCATGTTCATATGTCAATTTCGTGCCCAACTAAGGCATGTTTCAAGTCAAATTATGGCATGTTCAAGTCGAGTTTTCGTGCCATATTTCATGTTCTACTTATGCCAAATTTCACGGTTTATGATTATAATCAATTCAAGTTTTCCCTATTCTACCCAATCGTATCCCCAACGTATATAAACGTACTTCGTTCACAAGCATAAACAATTCAAGAGATAAAGGGGAATAACACCAAACATGTGATAGGCATATGTGACAATTCCAACATCACTTGCATAATAAACAGGCTATAACATATCACATGGTTTCAATACTAGCATGATGATGACTTGGCATAGTAATGGTTCCAACTTAGTCCAACATGATGAATTCAACTTTACATCCTAGGCATAATAATCATTGCGGGCATAATAATAATTTTTTTACAAACATGAAACATTAAGGCACGGTAATTCTAATAGGCATAGTGGATTCCAATTCAGTATTTTTAACATAATGATTCTCATCTAGCATTATAAACATAATGATTCCAACTTTTCATCATGACCTAGCAATTCCCAATTTGTCATTAGCATGATAGGTATATTAACATCACAAGCATAGTTTCATTAATATCATAGACATGGTTTAATTAGCATCATAGGCATGGTTTAATCAAAATGAGGATTTCAATGAACATAATGATTCCATGGACATGTATTTGTTCAACTTGCAATAAAATTAAGCCCAAGTGATTCATAACAACATCAACATCATGATAAGTTTAACTTGCAACATTAACATAGCAATATT
Organism: Allium sativum; assembly: GCA_030737875.1. Lineage (NCBI taxonomy): Eukaryota > Viridiplantae > Streptophyta > Magnoliopsida > Asparagales > Amaryllidaceae > Allium > Allium sativum. The sequence goes on from JASFAX010002138.1 coordinate 20,743, forward strand.
CCCAAATTTTGATTCAAAGTTAAACAATATAAACATGGATTAATAATAGTTCCTAAATCCGGTTTCAATTCATAGCATGTCCATGTTATTTCAGCGTTTTTGCCTAAAAAGTGACATAGAACTTACAATATGAAGCAAGCAATCCAAATCAAAACTTTAAATCAAATAGCCCCAAATCCGTTGCCTAAAGCGTCGTAGTTGTTGTAGCTTCTAGTTGTAGCCTTCATGAATCATCCTTCGTCTTCTTTAATTTTGTTCTTTGTATTTTTAATTTAGAGTTCTAGGTTTAATGGCGGTTGCATGTGGCTAAAATGAAATAGTATGATTTAAGCTAGGTCTTAGGGTCTTTCTATAGTGTTTAGGATTAGTTTTAGCCATAGGATAAACCTTAAAACACATCAGGTCTGTCAAATCCCGTCAGAAACTTCTAGAGCAAGACTCACTTGTCACAAATGGTGCACCAGAAAAACGGGTCCGACCGGGGGGGTCGACCCCTGGGTCGACACGGGTGTCGACCCATTGGGGGGGGGTCGACACTGGTGTCGACCCCTGTGTCGACCCTGCCTGGGGCGGGAAAATTCCCGCCCATTCTGCCTTGGTTGTAATTCGAATCTGAATTCGAATTTGAACTATTTTCGGGCTTTGAAATTTCTGAAAACTTCATTTGGCCTTAACTTGGTCATACGGACTCCGTTTTTCGAAAACTCGGACTCTATTTCGCGTATTTTTCCGAGACGAACGCAATGGCACAGCCCGTTTCCCTTGATTCAGATTTTAGAATTTAATTCTGCCTTGATTTACATTATAACATGTTATTAAAAATACGGGTTGTTACAAGTATGCTAGCGTATATTTGTGTATAACAGTAAAAAACTCCAAAAAATCATAAATTTCGATCATCTTAGATATGGATTTCAAGTATACTAGTATATTCTTACTGGCAAGGCATGAATTTTGGACCAAGGTTTGTAATTTTTAGTTACCTATAATTTGGGTTTGAACTGAATAATCGGGATTTGGGTTAAAATTCAAAATCAGTGGGCGTAATGGATATTTTTGGAAACTGTTTTTACTGAAGATTCGGGAGAAGGAAACGAAGGCATGAGAAAACCTCATTCATAAATTGAAATCATACCTGAATATTATATGATTCAAACCTTTTAGCATTCTATCATTCCTGCAAGTTGTTACTGGATCAGGCACGCCATAGCTTCTTTTTATGCCCAAATTCAGGATCATGTCTTTGCAATCCACATCGATACCCACTCTCCTTCCCGTGAACATACACTCTATTTTGAATAGATTTTAGAGCTTTCCCTTTTTATGCATAATTACAATCAATGCCCAATCATCCAGTAAACACATAGTCTTCTTGCGTAGTACTCATCGAAATGTACCAGAGAGTAATATTTTCAAAATAGACATCTCAAGTAATATCTTCAATGATTATATTCATCAAAGTCAACTAATCAATTGTGTTGTAATCTCCTTGTTGCAATACCCATCAAAATGTACAAGAGAGTAATATTTTCAAAATAGACTCTAGTAAATATTTTTAATTAAGTCAAATAAGTTTTTTTTTAAAAAAAAAATCATTTGTCAAAACTAGAATCATATTCATCAAAGTAGATCCAAGCTACACACTCAATCTCGGATATTTTATCCTATTTCGACCAATGTTGACTTATCCAACTATGGCGTACTCTCGTTGTTACGGTACCAATCAAAATGTAACGGATAGTTATATTTTCAAAATAGACATCTCCTATAACATCTTCAAAAAAAAATTTGATATGATTATATTCATCAAATTGGATCCAAGCCACCCCCTCAATTTAGGATTTTCTAGGGCAGTCGGCATCCCCGCAACAAGTAAGGATGTACCCTACTCGGCTCTATACCAACATAGAGTAATAGTTGTACTACCCAAGATCTGTTGTCTTATACCTACCGCACATCTTCATCACTATCCGAGGTAACCATCATATTTCGGTCGACATCCTTTCACTAAGTCGGATGTACTCTACTAGCTCGATACCACATAGAGTAATAGTGCACTACCCAAGATCCATTGTCTTATACCGCACAATGAAAATATCCACCATTGATGAAATAATCAATAAAATCTTTCATAAGTTTTAAAAAAAATATTCTCTCAAAACACTTCTATACTTTGTAATCATTACTACCACATGGATAACCAATTTCTTTTGGAAATCCACACTCTCGACTTCAAAAATCATCTCAAGTATAAACCCCTTTTTTGTCAAACACATAGTCAGTTTACAACAATGTTTTGAGATAGCAAACTTTCAAACTTTAAAATGTGTACGATGTAAGTATTCTAGATAAATTATCTAGCCTCCTAATAAGATATGTTTCGACCAAACCCAATCAAGGAATCAAAAGTGATGATCGAATTGCTAAGAGATCTTTTAGCAGCTTTAAGCTAATATGATCAATGCTAAACAATTCCAATATCACATTATGTAATAATATAAATATTTAAAGAGATTTTCTCACCTTGTTTTGCATGAATGTAAGATTCAATTTTCTCATCTTGATCCCCATCAAGTTTATTTTCCCAAGCTCATTAAATTCCTTCCTTTGTAAGTTGCAATACCTCATTCTTCTTAAGCCACTCTGTTGCATCCATTTCAAGCTGCAACATTCCTTCCTTTACAAGCCACTTCTTCCCTTCGCTACTTTATAACTAATCATATGCACTTACAAATTCGTTATACCTCTTTATTTGGTGCTTGAAAATGAATCAACACATTATTCTATAAACAGAATATAAACAAATAAATAGTATTCATATACCTGGTCAAAGGAATGGTGCCTAATCTTATCTAGTTTTATTGTTAAGGTAAATTTATTTTAAAATTTCTGAAAAATGATTTTCTAATCTTATATGAAATTTTATTTAGGCACCTAACCTAAGCTACGTTACTACTTTGTAACGCCACTGAATTTCGGAGTAGTCAAAATTGCCGAAAATCCTTCCATATTATAAACAAACAATGACAGCAACCATCATAATTTATAATTATGTACAACATCACTAAATTCTCTGGGTAAAATTTTAATAAATACCACTTATCTATTTAACTGTTGTGCTTAAGTACAAATTCAAACACGATTACCATAAATATATCATCGTGCAATTCTAAGAAGATGGACATCGATATTCATTCCTGCAATCTCGATAAAAATGTCAGTATGGCTTAATTGATAAACATGAAAACAAGCACTATTACAAGATGTAATAACAATGAACAAAAATATTTTTATTAAAATAGCAGTTGCATCACTACCACTTGTGATTGCCTATGCACCTTTATCTAATTGGGTAAGCAATTAGATACAGGATCAAGTCGACGTATTTCTTCTTTACAAAACATTTAAAATCAATATTTACTTCCAAAATTACTTTTTATATCAAGTAAAAACAATCCACAAATACTCGTTTTGAAAGGTATCTAAATATTTCTTGTAAAGCTTCCGTTCAAAAGATCTTCTCTTTTAAATACCAAAAAACCCCTCGTGATAAAATAGATTATAACTTCAAACTAATCATAGAAAAAGGAATACTTGAACAAAAGACATTAATCAAAGGAATGCAGTTCGATAATGCAATTATGGCTATCAAACCACAGGTAGTCTATGTTTGTCCAAGTCCCCCACTAATCCTTATGTTCTTGTTTTCAGAACTTAATGTTAGTCATACTAAGTCATCAATGCTCTCAATCATCAGTCGTATATGTTCTTTACTTACCGAAGCAAATATTGCAGTCAATGTAGTATGTTAAAGTCATATGCATCTTTGAATTAAAACACAGGTTTGTGAAATAATAATGGATTATATGATAGGTATACCCACAGTACTCCTTGCTATCTTTATGAAAAAATCTTGTAGAACATCATATAGTACTTATCATCACTCCAAAGCAATCAATGTTTTTCCTTATATCATCGAAATTCGTAAATCTTCCTTTTTAATTTTGACACGTTTTGACTCTCTTTTAATTTGATTTAACATCCTTGATTTTGTAAGTATGTTTATGATCTATATGGAAGCTCAAGTCCAAATTTAAGAGGATTTGGAATAATTTACCATGATTTTATACTCAAGACATCTATAACAACGTTTTTGTCATGCTATGAAAAGTTCTGCTCGTTTTAAAATACGTCATAGTCAATTCAAATAAAAGACAACGCTTCCAAAAGTGCTAAGACAAGTTCTGGGTGGTTTATAACGATTTCAGACCAAGAACAGGTTAATATAGTGTTTCTGGGATGCTATGAAAAGTTCTGGGTAGCTTATTAAGCTTCATAACTAATTCAGAGAAAAGATAGCGTTTCGAAATGCTACAAAAAGTTTCAAAACTCAGATTTTCATCATGTTTTTGGAAAAAATGTTTGACGCTGTTTCTTTATGATCAGTATAGCTTTTGACTCCAAATTTTTTATAGAGAGAAGCTTTCTTAGTCTACTTAATTATCATGAAAATAAAACCTCAAAATCATTTACCATTTTAATATATAAAATCAAACATCATGAGGCATTTTTAACATGTCACTTTCGGGGTGATTTTTACTGACTTTGTGTCCAGTTTTCAGGTAAACAAACGTTCGAATTGGAAAAAGTGGTACAAGAGAAAGTTGTAGCCCTTTGAATTTTCTTTCCAAATTGATAAGAAAATCGAAATTTCATCAAGAATTGCAAAAGTTATTCCCAAAATACCGAATGCCATTTTCAGCGTTTCAAGTCCAATCATTCATTCACAAAATTCTCAACTTTTCTTCAAAATATGAAATGAATACATGAACTTAAATAGTTTTTTTTCTTACTTTGGAAATGGAACTTAAACTTGTATTCCTTATCTTGGCTTCTCCTACATTTTTCTTCTTTTCTTATCTTGGTTTTATGTTTTTGAATCCATGAAAAAGAATGAACCTTTCCACCCTTTATATAGTAATTTTCAAGGCTAGTTTGGTAATTTAGTTTTGGACACTTGTCCTCCTTATCTTCATGCATGCTTTAGGAGGAAGACATACATATCCTTAGGTGTCTTTAGATGTTTCTACACATGGAAACCTAATATGTTTATGTGTCTTTATCTTATTTAATTTGAAGGCATGTGTTCCATTCATTTGATGACACGTGTCCCTATAATCTTAAGCCATTTTTCATATTCTAGAATATGTACACATACACCATTTGTATTTTGATTTATATGGTATGTACTTGCACATATATGTGTTCTTATATTGTTACTACGTTCACATGATATTCTAACAACTTTTAACAAGTAAGACGTCGTTTATCGATAAAACTGTTTTCGGTCATATTATCGATATTTCTTCGAACTACTTATCTTTGTAAACAAAAACTCGACAACATGTTTTCTCCTCATTAATTATTATTTATAAATGGATTTAATCAAGGTTATAAAACCATTAAATCCAAGTTTTAAATATTTAAATAACCTCGATATTTAAATTATTTCGGCCTAAAGTTTTAGGATGTTACATTCCTCTCCACTTAAAAGGAATTTTGTCCTGAAATTCTACGCAATACTTAATTAAAAAAAACCAAATATTCCACGAAGGAAACTCTATGTATATAGATAATTTTGTTGAATTTATACTTTCAATATAATTTCATAAATTGAAATCATATCTCAATATTATATGATTCGAACCTTTTAAAATTCTACCACTCCTGCAAGCTGTTACTGAATCAGCCACGCCATAGCTTCTTTTTATGCCCAAATTCAGGATCATGTCTTTGCAATCCACATCGATACGCAGTCTCCTTCCCATGAACATACACTTAATTTTGAATAGATTTTAGAGCTTTCCCTTTTTATGCATAATTACAGCCAATGCCCATTCATCAAGTAGACACATACTCTTCTTGCGCGGTACCCATCGAAATGTGTCAGAGAGTAATATTTCCAAAATATGCATCTCAAATAATATCTTCAATGATTATATTCATCAAAGTCAACTCATCAATTATGTTGTACTCTCCTTGTTGCAATACCCATCAAAATGTACCAGAGAGTAATATTTTCAAAATAGACTCTAATTAATATTTTTAATTAAGTCAAATAAGCTTTTTTTCAAAAAAAATCTTTTAATGGAAACTAGAATCATATTCATCAAAGTAGATCCAAGCTACACACTCAATCTAGGATATTTTATCCTATTTCGACCAATGTCGACTCATCCAGCTATGGTGTACTCTCATTGTTATGGTACCAATCAAATGTACCGGAGAGTTAAATTTTCAAAATAGATATCTCATATAATATTTTCAGTTTTTTTTATATGATAATATTCATCAAATCGGATCCAAGCCACCCCCTCAATTTAAGATTTTCTAGTGTTGTCGGCATCCCCTCACTAAGTAGGGACGTACCCTACTCGCCTCTATACCAACATAGAGTAATACTTGTCCTACCCAAGATCTATTATCTTATACCGCAGCACATCATCACTGTCCCAAGGTAACCATCATATTGCTGTCGACATCCTTTCACTAAGTCGGGATGTACTCTACTGGCTCGATACCACGTAGTCTAATAGTGCACTACCCAAGATCCATTGTCTTATACCGCACATTGAAGAAATCCACCATTGATAAAATAATCAATAAAATCTTTCATAAGTTTAAACAAAGTATTTGCTCAAAACACTTCTATACTTTGTAATCATTACTCCCACATGGATAGCCATTTTCTTTTGGAAAATTCACACTCTCAACTTCAAAAATCATCTCAAGTATAAACCCCTTTTTTTGTCAAACACATAGTCATTTTGCAATAATGTTTTGAGATAGAAAACATTCAAACTTTGAAATGTGTACGATGTAATTGTTCTAGATAATTAATTTAGCTTCCCAATAAGATACGTTTCGACCAAATCCAATCAAGGAATCAAAAGTGATGATCGAATTGCTCAGAGATCTTCTAGCAGCTTTAAGCTAACATCATCAATGCTAAACAATTCCAATATCACATTATGTAATAATATAAATATTTAAAGAGATTTTCTCACCTTGTCTTGCATGAATGTAAGGTACAATTTTCTCATCATGATCTCCATCAAGTTTACTTTCCCAAGCTCATTAAATTCCTTCCTCCATAAGTTGCATTACCTCATTCCTCTTAAGCAACTCTGTTGCATCCATTTCAAGCTGCACATTCCTTCCTTTACAAGCCACTTCATCCCTTCGCTACTTTATAACTAATCATATGCACTTACAAATTCGTTAAACCTCTTTATGTGGTGATTGAAAATGAATCAACACATTATTCTATAAACAGAATTTAAACAAATAAATAGTACTCATATACATGGTCAGAGGAATGGTGCCTTACCTTATCCAGTTTTATTCATTAAGGTAAATTTGTTTTAAAATTTCCAAAAAATAATTTTCTAATCTTATATGAAATTTTATTTAGGCACCTAATCTAAGCTTTATACCACTTTGTAACGCCCCTGAATTTTGGACCAGTCAAAATTACCGAAAATCCTTCCATATAAAAAACAAACAATGACAGCAACCATTATATTTTATAATTATGTACAACATCACTAAAAGCTATGGATAAAATTTTAATAAATACTACTTATCTAATTAACTGTTTGTGCTTAAGTACACATTCAAACACGATTACCGTAATTATATCATCATGCAATTCTGATAAGATGGACATCGATATTCATTCCTGCAATCTCGATAAAGATTTCAGTATAGCTTAACTGATAAACATGAAAACATGCACTATTACAAGATGTAATAATAGAACCAAAAATATTTTTATTAAAATAGCAGCTGCATCACTACCACTTGTGACTGCCTACGTACCTTTATCTAATTGGGTAAGCAATTAGATACAGGACCAAGCCGACGTAGTTCTTCTTTACAAAACATTTAAAGTAAATTACTTTTTATATCAAGTAAAAACTCTCTACAAATATCGTTTTGAAAGTTATCTAAATATTTCTTGTAAAGCTTCCTTTCAAAAAATCTTCTCTTTTAAATACCAAAACCCCCTCGCGATAAAATAGATCATAAATTCAAACTAATCATAGAAAAAGAAATACTTGAACATAAGACATTAATCAAAGGAATGCATTTCGATTATGCAATTATGGCTATCAAACCATAGGTAGTCTATGTCTGTCCTAGTCCCCCACGAATCCTTATGTTCTTGTTCCAAGAACTTTATGCCAGTCATACTAAGTCATCAATGCTCTTAATCATCAATCGTATATGTTCTTTACTTACCGAAGTAAAGATTGCAGTCAATGTAGTATGTTAAAGTCATATGCATCTTTGAATTAAAACACGGGCTTATGAAATAGTAATATATTATATGATAAGTATACTCACAGTACTCCTTGCTATCTTCATGCAAAGGTCTCGTAGAACATCATATAATACTTATCATCACTCCAAAGCAATCAATTCCTCATATCATCGAAATTCGTCAATCTTCCTTGTTCTTAATTTTGACACGTTTTGGCTCTCTTTTAATTTGATTTAACATCCTCGATTTTGTCAGTTCGTTTATGATACTATAAGGAAGCTCAAGTCCAAATTTAAAAGGATTTGGAATAATTTACCATGATTTTTATACTCAAAACATCTATAACAACGTTTTTGTCATTCTACGAAAAGTTCTGCTCATTTTAAAATACTTCATAGTCAATTCAAAGAAAAGACAGCGCTTCCAGAAGTGCTTTGACAAGTTCTGGGTTGTTTATAATTATTTTTGACCAAAAACAGCTTACTACAATGTTTTTGGGACGCTATGAAAAGTTCTGGGCCGCTTATTAAGCTTTGTAACTAATTCAGAGAAAAGATAGCGTTTCGAAATGCTATAAAAAGTTTCAAAACTCAGTTTTTCAGCCTGTTTTTGGGCAAAATGTTTGACATTGTTTCATTATGATCAATATAGCTTTTGATTCCAAATTTTTTTAAAGAGGGAAGCTTTCTTAGTCAAATTAATTATAATGAAAAGAAAACCTCAAAATCATTTACCAATTTAATATATAAAATCAAACATCATGAGGCATTTATAACATGTCCTTTTCGGGTTGATTTTTACCTGACTTTGCGTCCAGTTTTCAGGTAAACAAACGATCAAATTGGAAAAAGTGGTACAAGTGAAAGTTGTGGCCCTTTGAATCAGCTTTCCAAATTGATAAGAAAATCGAAATTTCATCAAGAATTGCAAAAGTTACGCCCAAAATACTGAACGCCATTTTCAGGGTTTCAAGTCCAACCATTCATTCATAAATTTCTCAACTTTTCTTCAAAATATGAAATGAATACATGAACTTAAATAGTTTTTTTCTCACCTTGGAATTGAAACTTGAACTTGTATTCCTTTTCTTGGATTCTCCTAATTTTTTTTTCTTTTTCTTATCTTGGTTTTATGTTTTTGAATCAGTGAAAAAGAATGAACCTTTCCACCCTTTATATAGTAATTTTCAAGGCTAGTTTGGTAATTTAGTTTTGGACACTTGTCCTCCTTATCTTCATGCATGCTTTAGGAGGAAGACACATATCTCCTTAGGTGTCTTTAGATGTTCCTACACATGGACACCTAATATTTTTATGTGTCTTTATCTTATTTAATTCCAAGACATGTGTTCCATTCATTTGATGACATGTGTCCCAATCGTCTAAAGCCATTTATCATATTCCAGAATATGCACACATATACCATTTGTATTTTGATTTATATGCTATATATATGCACATATATGTGTTCTTATTTTTTTACTATGTGCGCATGATATTCTAACAACTTTTAACAAGTAAGACGTCTTTTATCGATAAAACTGTTTTCGGTCCCATTATCGATATTTCCTCGAACTACTTATCTTTTTAAACAAAAACTCAACAACATGTTTTCTTCTCATTAATTATTATTTATAACTGGATTTAATCAAGTTTATTAAACCATTAAATCCAAGTTTTAAATATTTAAATTACTTCAATATTTAAATATTTATTACTGGAAGTTTTAGGTTGTTACATTCGTCCCCCTTTAAAAGGAATTTCATCCCCGAAATTCCATGCAATACTTAATCAAAAGAAAACCAAATATTCCATGAAGGAAACTCTATCTATCCAAGGAATTTTCTTGAATTTATACTTTCAAAGTAATTTCATAAATTGAAATCATACCTGAATATTATATGATTCGAACTTTTTAACATTCTGTCACTCCTGGAAGCTGTTACTGGATCAGGCATGCCAAAGCTTCTTTTTATGCCCAAATTCAGGATCATATCTTCATAATCCACATCGATACCCAGTCTCCTTCCCATGAACATACACTCAATTTTGAATAGATTTTAGAGCTTTCCCCTTTTATGCATAATTACAGCCAATGCCCAATCATCCAGTAAACACATACTCCTCTTGCGCAGTACCCATCGAAATGTACCAGAGTGTAATATTTTCAAAATAGACATCTCAAATAATATCTTCAATTACTGTATTCATCAAAGTCAACTCATCAATTATGTTGTACTCTCCTTGTTGCAGTACACATCAAAATGTACCAAAGAGTAATATTTTCAAAATAGACTCTAATCAATATTTTTAATTAAGTCAAATAAGTTTTCTTTTTCAAAAAAAAAATATTTTATGAAAACTAGAATCATATTCATCAAAATAGATCCAAGCTATACACTCAATCTAGGATATTTTATCCTATTTCAACCAATGTCGACTCATCAGCTATGGTGTACTCTCGTTGTTACGGTACCAATCAAAATGTACCGGAGAGTCATACTTTCAAAATAGACATCTCATATAATATCTTCAATTTTTTTTTTTGATATGATTATATTCATCAAATCGGATCCAAGCCCCCCCCCCCTCAATTTAGGCTTTTATAGTGCAGTCGGCATCCACTCAGTAAGTAGGGATGTACCCTACTCGGCTCTATTCCAACATAGAGTAATAGTTGCTCTACCCAAGATCTATTGTCTTATACCGCACATCATTATCACTATCTGAAGGTAACCATCATATTGCGGTCGACATCCTTTCACTAAGTCGGGATGTACTTTGATCGCTCGATACCACATAGAGTAATAGTGCACTACCCAAGATCCATTGGCCTATACTTCACATCGAAGGTATCCATCATTGATGAAATAATCAATAAAATATTTCATAAGTTTAAACTAATTATTCTCTCAAAACACTTCTATACTTTGTAATCATTACTCCCATATGGATAATCATTTTCTTTTGGAAAATCCGCACTCTCAACTTCTAAAATCATCTCAAGTATAAACCCCTTTTTTTTTTGTCAAACATATAGTCAGTTTGCAACAATGTTTTGAGATAGCAAACATTAAAACTTTAAAATGTGTACAATGTAATTATTCTAGATAACTAATCTAGCTTCCCAATAAGATATGTTTCGACCAAACCCAATCAAAGAATCAAAAGGGATGATCGAATTGCTAAAAGATCTTTTAGCAGCATTAAGATAACATCATCAATGCTAAACGATTCCAATATCACATTATATAATAATATAAATATTTAAAGAGATTTTCTCACTTTTTTACATGAATGTGAGGTTCAATTTGCTCATCTTGATCTCCGTTAAGTTTATTTTCCCAAGCTCATTAAATTCCTTCTCGATAAGTTGCAATACCTCATTCCTCTTAAGCCACTCTGTTGCATCCATTTCAAGCTGCAACATTCCTTCCTTTACAAGCCACTTCATATATTTGCTACTTTATAACTAATCATATGCACTCACAAATTCGTTATACCTCTTTATGTGGTGCTTGAAAATGAATCAACACATTACTCTATAAACAGAATTTAAACAAATAAATAGTACTCATATACCTAGCCAGAGGAATGGTGCCTTACCTTATCCAGTTTTATTCATTAAGAAAAATTATTTTAAAATTTCCAACAAATGATTTTCTAATCTTATATGAAATTTTATTTAGGCACCTAACCTAAACTCTGATACCACTTTGTAACGCCCCTAAATTTTGAACTAGTCAAAATTGCCGAAAATCCTCCCATATTAAAAACAAATAATGATAGCAACCATCAAATTTTATAATTATGTACAACGTCACTAAATGCTCTGGATAAAATTTTAATAAATACCACTTATCTAATTAATTGTTTGTGCTTAAGTACAAATTCAAACACGATTACCACAAATATATCATCGTGTAATTCTAAGAAGATGGACATCGGTATTCATTCCTACAATCTCGATAAAGACGTCAGTATGGCTTAATTGATAAACATGAAAACATGCACTATTACATGATGTAATAACAAGAACCAAAAATATTTTTATTAAAATAGCAGCTGCATTACTACCACTTGTGACTGCCTACGTACCTTTATCTAATTGGGTAAGCAATTAGACACAGGATCAAGCCAACGTAGTTTTTCTTTACAAAACATTGAAAATCAATATTTACTTCCAAAATTACTTTTTATATCAAGTAAAACACTATACAAATACTCGTTTTGAAAGGTTCTAAATATTTCTTGTAAAGCTTCCTTTCAAAAGATCTTCTCTTTTAAATACCAAAAAGCCCCTCGCGATAAAATAGATTATAACTTCAAACTAATCATAGAAAAAGGAAGCCTTGAACATAAGACATTAATCAAAGGAATGCATTTCGATAATGCAATTATGGCTATCAAGCCATAGGTAGTCTATGTCTGCCCCAGTACCCCATTAATCCTTATGTTCTTGTTTTCAGAACTTTATGCCAGTAATACTAAGTCATCAATGCTCTCAATCATTAGTCGTATATATTCTTTACTTATCAAAGCAAAGATTGCAGTCAACGTAGTATGTTAAAGCCATATGCATCTTTGAATTAAAACACAGGCGTATGAAATAATAATATATTATATGATAAGTATACTCACAGTACTCCTTGCTATCTTCATGCAAATGTCTCGTAGAACATCATATAATACTTATCATCACTCCAAAGCAATCAATTATTTTCCTCGTATCATCGAAATTCATCAATCTTCCTTGTTCTTAATTTTGACATGTTTGGACTCTCTTTTAATTTGATTTAACACCCTCGATTTTGTCAGTTTGTTTATTATACAATAAGGAAGCTCAAGTCCAAATTTAAGAGGATTTGGAATAATTAAATGATTTTTATGCTCAAAACATCTATAACAGCATTTTTGTCATGCTATGAAAAGTTCTACTCATTTTAAAATACTTCACAGTCAATCTAGAGAAAAGAGCACTTCCGTAAGTGCTATAACAAGTTCTGGGTGGTTTATAATGATTTTAGACCAAAAACAACTTACTACAGCGTTTCTGTGACGCTATGAAAAGTTCTGGGTAGCTTATTAAGCTTTGTAACTAATTCAGAGAAAAGATAGCGTTGCGGGATGCTATAAAAAGTTTCAAAACTCAGATTTTCAGCCTGTTTTTGGGTAAAATGTTTGACGTTGTTTCTTTATGATCAAAATAGCTTTTGACTCCAAATTTTTCACAAAGAGAATCTTTTTTAGTCTAATTAATTATCATGAAAATAAAACCTCAAAATCATTTACCAATTTAATATACAAAATCAAACATCATGAGGCATTTTTGACATGTCCATTTTGGGCTGATTTTAATGTGACTTTGCTTCCAGTTTTCAGGTAAACAAACGATCGAATTGGAAAAAATGGTAGAAGTGAAAGTTGTATCACTTTGAATTAGCTTTCCAAGTTGATAAGAAAATCGAAATTTCATTATGAATTGCAAAAGTTATGCCCAAAATACCGAATGTCATTTTCAGGGTTTCAAGTCCAATCATTCATTCATAAATTTCTCAACTTTTCTTCAAAATATGAAATGAATACATGAACTTAAATAGTTTTTTCTCTCACATTGGAATAGAAACTTGAACTTGTATTCCTTTTCTTGGCTTCTCCTAAATCTTTCTTCTTTTTCTTATCTTAGTTTTGTGTTTTTGAATCCATGAAAAAGAAGGAACCTTTCCACCTTTTATATAGTAATTTTCAAGGCTAGTGTGGTAATTTAGTTTTGGACACTTGTCCTCCTTATCTTCATGCATGATTTAAGAGGAACACACATGTCTCCTTATGTGTCTTTCGATGTTTCTACATGTGGACACCTAATATGTTTATGTGTCTTTATTTTATTTAATTCCAAGGCATGTTTTCCATTCATTTGATGACACGTGTCCCTATCATTTTAAGCTGTTTTTCATATTCTAGAATATGTACACATATACCATTTGTATTTTGATTATATGCTATGTACATGCACATATATGTGTTCTTGTATTGTTACTACGTGCACATGATATTCTAACAACTTTTAACAAGTAAGACGTCGTTTATCGATAAAAGTGTGACACCCCACGTCCGTTAATATCACTCATAATGGAATTAAAAACTTTACTAATCATAAAGCATCGTGGTTCAAAAACATCACATGTTTGAAATACACAAAAACCATTACATCATAAAAACTATTGTCTTGTACTTTAAAACATCAGAGTACATAAAAGAAGCAAAATTCCCCAAATAAAATATAGCCATAGCAGCAAGGATAGGAGCTTGAGCCATACATCTTAGCACCTCCAGCAAAATGAAAGTAGAATTACGGTCAAGCCTGAGTATTCCCACCATGAGAACCTAGAGGGGGGAACGGAAGAAAGAAGAGGAAACAAAAAGGGTCAGACATAAAGTCAGGCTAGTCCGGTTACTTTTAGCATGTAAATAAGTAAATGTAGCATGACAAGCATGTAAAGTGGATAAGAAAGATAACACCATAAAAGGTAGATATGACAAGGTAAACATGATAGAGTGTATACGCTTCTCTAAAGATTCTATGTTTCTCGGCACTGATACTAGTATAACCAGAATGAGATGACCCCAGCAACTATCAGATGGTAGGCTTAGGCATACGTCCAGATGTACCCTAACTACTACCCTAATCGATCGGCTCACTCCGTAGATACCTTGTGCCGGCCCCACAGTAGGAGGTATCACATTCCTAAAGTGGCAACCCTTCGTTGATGTGCATAACCATATCATCTGGTGTCACGATCGTTTTAGCCCCCTTTACTCGGTCTATGTACGCACATGTCCTCGGTCGGTTTGCGCCGCCCATACCGTCCTTCCCGTTTGGATCTCTTACAACCAGTAAGCATGTCCCGACTCCGACCTAGGGCAAAGTCCTCATTTGATACCGTTATATGTGTTACTAACTGAAATAGGTCCCACACAATATGATACAAGCTCTCCCCTTTGTCTTGTACCCTATCTAGGATTTCCATTGGTTATGCTTACCACTAGGTGCCTTTAATTACAGAATCCTATTATTTCTACAAGTTATGCTTACCTAAAAATGTGTCTTTAATTACAAAACTCCAACATTTTCACAGGCTATGCTTACCACTAGGTGTCTTTAATTACATAACCCTATTAGGTTAAGTTTGTGGGCCAATATGTAAATATTATCCACCCCCTCAGATTTACTTAACCCATCCATTGTTCAACCAACTTTACTAAACCCCAATTTAAATCTATGTTCATACAATCCCTATGGATTCCACTAGGTTAAGTATTCAAGTTTTACTTCCATATTTTTCTTTATGGTACAGTATGCTAGACCTCCCACATTAAGCCTACCATTTTTGGATTCTCGACATGTCGGGCAGGTTCGCGAAGACTTATTCCACAAATCGGGCTTAACCTCGTGTCTTAGCGCATCTCATATTTGTGCACCTAGACCTCTCACATTAGATTCACCACTTTTGGTCATTGGATATGCCGGGCGATTCCGGGCAGACTTCCACCACAAGTGTAATCTAACCTCGTATCTCGGTGTAGTTATAGTTCTAATTACTATAATCCTAGGCATTTCATTATTAGCCAATTTTGCCTATGCCATTATAGGTTATAGGTTTCATGCCCCCTTTTCCCCATTATGAATTATATGCCCAATTTCATGTTCATAAACATTACTCAAGTTATGCCAAATTAATATTCACATATTTCATTCAAGTTATGCCTAAACTTCCAATTACCAGTTTATGCCAATTTCAATATTTTAACCCTCGTTCCTTATTTAATGCATTCGCTCGTTTTAGCAACATGCCTAGGCTCGAAAGTAGCCTGGCTATATGCATAAAAGGGAAAGGGTGAAGGGAAGATGACAAAGATGATTATTCTAATAGAATTGACATAAACTTTTCATGTCATAATGTTATGATGAACACATAATAACAGATCGGTGAACTTGTGGTTGTAAATGAGTTCTAACATAGTCGGGATGTCATAATAGGCAAGATTAGATCTAAACTAGGATTTAGATGTCCAACACTTGACGGATCCAAATTAACCACAACATGATAGGTACACGATGATCTAAATATTAATTTGGATCTATAATCAAAAGTAGATCTGACATAATAAAGGCTAAGATCCAAGTCATAGTATACCAAAGTATCACAGATTCACAAGTTATTACAGATCTGAAGTGATTCAAGGATTAACATGCATAGATCCAAATTAACAGTCATATCATGTTTACTTTATATAATTTTAAATCTAAAAGCAACTTGAAAACTCACAGCATTTGGATCTAGAAAGGTAGAAGAAGAACAGATATACACTTGAATCTCTAACTTTGATTTGCAGAAAAAGAAAGGGATTTGATTCAGTCCAGACACCGACAGCATTTAAGCCTCCATTCATTTCCAGTGAATAAAACAAGAGAAATGAAGCCGTATATATAGCTGCCAGCCCCCAGAATTCGACTGCCACCTCAACCCTAGGGGGTCGACCCCCCTTAAGGGGTCGACTCCCTTGGGGCGGGAGATTTATCGCCTATGGAATTTCTAATTTTGAACTGAAAATTTGGTTTTCTGATTATATATATATTTAATTATTCTATGTGTATACAAACTTCGAACTTTCATAACTTCTTCATAAGGTGTCTGTTTTACGCAAAGCAAATGTCTATCTTGACCAGAATTTCAAGACAGATGCAATGGCGTAGTCCATTTCCCTTAGTTTTGAATATTAAATTAATTTTTATTTAATTTATCCTCTTTAGTATTATTAAAATTATGGGGTGTTACATTCTCCCCTACTCAAAGGATTTCGTCCCGAAATCTCCAAGTTAAGAAGAATGTATATCCTACCATCCATCACCCATATACTCATCCACCAATCACAGGCACTCATAGTCCTTAAAGTCTTCTAATGCTTATATGAACATATGCAAAGGTGTGTGTACATGTCCCAATACTAATGTGAAGATCAGGCGGTCTACTGGTTCATCGACTTCCTAAATGCAATGTATATTAGTGGCATGAATCCAACATGTATGCAATAATCCTATTATAACACAGAAGTTCTACATGGGTGCACAAACATCTGTCCAAATGCAACATCCATATGATGACACACTCAATTTCATCCATAAAAAGAAAATAAAATGCACACACATCCATATGCTATATGAGAGTGATTGAGTCGATCTAGTGCCTAATGTATGTGTATATGCATCAATGAGAAACCACTAGCAAACACTTGCATCCACTTGCATCCATCAAACATAATATGTCTCAAACACATGTTTACATCAATGGAATTTCTACCTAAAGGTCGAAGATTCGATCGATGGTAGGACACACTTTAAATGATAGTAGCAAGTATGAATAAAAACTTTGGAAAAGAAGTTAAGAGCATACCCTCAAAAAGAAAAGGGTACAAAGCATGAATCTTGTCTTTGGTCTCCCAAGTCGCATCCTCTGGGTTATCTCCCCACTGAACTTTCATCAATTTGACTTCCCTATTGCGCAGCTTCTTAACTTCTGATCCAAGAACACGGGAAGGAACTCATCTGACTATTGCCTCCCATTCCACTTCCTCCAACATACTCGGCTCAACTACTTATGCAGTATCACGCAAGCACTTACGCAGATGAGAAACGTGGAAAACACCATGAACACCTGATAGAATTTCTGGCAGATTTACTCTATAGGCCGTTTGGCCAAACCTTTTTGTTATGGGAAATGGCCCTACGAATCTTGGTGCCAATTTCCCTACAGATCCAAAGCGTACCACATTTCTTAATGGTGATACCTTAATGAAAACCAAGTCTCCCACTTCAAATTCGATGTCAGTCCTTCTCTAGTCTGCATAGGATTTCTGCCTATCTTGAGTGGTTTTCATTTGTCGTCTAATGAGATCAAATTTCTTGGATGTTTCTTTAACCATATCTAGTCCAAGCAATAGCCTCTCTGTAGATTTCCACCAACAAGTCGGTGATCTACAGGGTCGTCCGTACAATGCTTCGAAGGGTGCCATGCCAATGCTTTCTTAGAAACTGTTGCTATAGGCGAACTCTACTAAAGGAAGATGCTCTTCCCAAGTCCCTCCGAAGTCTAGGGTACATAGCCTCAAAAGATCTTCAAGAATTCTGTTCACCCTCTCCGTCTGTCCATCGGTCTGAGGATGATAAGCAGTGCTCAAACATAAATATGTACCTAATGCTTATTGCAAACTCCTCCAAAATTCACTAGTAAAAATGGGGTCACGATCACTTACGATGCAGGAAAGTACTCCATGAAGACGAACCATCTCACGAACATAAAGTGCTGCCAGTCATGTTGTCGTCCTCTTACTCTTAACTGTAATGAAATGAGCGCTTTTATGAGTTTATCTACCATAACCCAAATACCGGTGTTGCCTTTCTTTGATCTAGGCAAACCATCTATGAAGTCCATAGAGACGCTCTCCCACTTCCATTGTGGAACCTGCAAAGGATGAAGTAAACCACCAGGCTTCTTTTGTTCAGCTTTGACTTGCTAACAAACTAAACATTAAGAAACAAACTCTGCCACATCTTTCTTTATCCAGCCCAAAAGAAAACCCTTTTCATGTCCATGTACATCTTATCACCACCCGATGAATGGTCATCTTAGAATGTTGGGCTTCCTCTAGGACTGCCTTTAATAAACTTCTAGTTTGAGGAACACAAAACCTTTTATCTCGTCGCAACCACCCTTTATAGTCAATGGAATATCTATTGAGGTGACTAGAAGTCTCCCCTTTACTGAGCCTATCGAAGATGTCTGAAGTCTGTGGATCATTTTGCTGCAAAGCTCTTATCTGATCCATAAGAGTAGATCATATCTTAAGCGATGCAAATAAACCAGGCAATAACTCGGTGGAGGGTCTAAAATCAAAAGTCAATATGAACTCCAAGCTTTTCCTTTCCACAAACAAAGGATTTAAGGCCATCCTCTACCTACTTAGTGCATCTGCCACCACATTACCCTTCCTAGGGTTATAAGCCATCTCAAAATCATAAGAAGCTAGGAACTCTATCCACCTTTGTTGCCTTAAATTAAGATACTTCTACGAGAACAACTACTTGAAAGATTTATGATTGGTGTACAACTCAAACCTCTCTCCAAGCAAATAATGACGCCACATCTTAAGAACGAATACTATGGAGGCTAGCTTTAAATCATGGGTAGGGTATTTCTTCTCATGGACTCTTAGTTGTCTACCTCCATAACACACTGTCTTCCCATCTTGCATCAGAACCGCACTAAGCCCTGTACCACATTCATCGGTGTAAACTATAAATACTTTATTCCAATCGGGCAAGATCAAGACTGGGGTTATTATTAGATCCCTCTTCAATCGTTGGAACATCACAATCTATATCCCATGAAAACGCCAAATTCTTCTTCATCAGCCTGGTGAGTGGGGCTGATATCTTCGCGAAATCCTCAATGAACTTCCTATAATAGCCTACCAATCCAAGAAAGCTTCTCACCTTTGTTGCATTTTTCGGAACTTGCCAGTCTTGAACTGCAACCACATTTGTGGGATCCATTGCTATCCCTTCTTTAGAAACTACATGCCCTAGGAATCTCACCTCTTTCCTCCAAAAATGGCATTTAGAGAACTTTTCCTTAAGCTGATGCGCACGAAGAGTTTTCAAAACTTCTCTCAAATGTTGGGCATACTCTTCCTCACTCTTTGAGAAGATCAAGATATCATCAACAAAGACCACGACAAATTTATATAGAAACTCCCGAAACACCCTACTCATCAGATCGACAAAATAGGTGGGTGCATTCGTCAACCCAAAAGGCATAACTGGCCATTCAAAGAAACCATCTGGAGTCCTAAAAGCGATCTTATCTATACTGTCCTCAGCCACCCTCAACTAATGAAACCCCGTGGCCAAGTCTAATTGAGAAAATACTGAGGCACCAATAAGTTGGTCAAATAAGTCATCTATCCTCGGAAGTGGTTGCCTATTCTTCTTTGTGAGTTTGTTAACTCTCTATAGTCCACACACAAGCGAAGCGAACCATTCGCCTTAGTCGCGAATACTACTGGAGCACCCCATTCAGATATGCTTCGCCTGATAAAACCTTTCTAAAGTAGCTCCCCTACTTGCTTGCTAAGCTCCCTCCTTTCCCTTAGAGCCATATGGAGCACTGATAATGCAACTGGCTTTGCATTTTCCACCAGATATATACGAAAATCGATTTCGCGCCTCGGGGGTAAGCCCCGTGCCTTATCAAAAACATCAGAATAATCTCAGACTACTGGAACAAATTGCATATCATCTATAGATGCATCAAGAGACTCTAGGAAACTAAGTATAACATACCCCTTTGGGTCACAAGAAATCCCGAGGGTCCTCTCATGGCAAGTCAAAAGTCTAACGACCCTCCTCTCACAATGTAGAATTGCACCATACATGGTTTGCCAATCCATCCCTTGAATCAACTCGTAGCCCATAAAACTAAGCACATATGCATCGAACTCAAACTCGACACCTAAGATAGATATTCTCAAACCCCGAAAAATCATAGACAGATGAGCCGAACCACCAGTGGGTTTGAGACAACAACGTGATCCACTACCATACTAGTATTTAAGTGCATAGATTCAACCACAAAACTAGATATAAATGAATGTGAAGTGCTAGAATCAAAAAGAGTTCTAATAGGGTAATTGTAAAGGGAAATCAAACCTTCCACGTAAATTTTCCTACCTCTATCCGGAGCACTGGTCACAAGAGCATGCACCTGCCCTCCAGAAGCTCCTGCCCTTTGACCTTGTCCCTGTGGTCCCTGTTTCTTCAGGCACTACCTAGCAAAGTGTCCGACCTCTCCATAATTGAAGTAAGTATTCTTCCTTCTTTTGTTGTCCTTGACCAAGTGACCCTCTCGTCTACAACTGTGACACTTCCTCTTATCCTTAGCCTTGTCATTCTTTCCGCCTTTCTTTTGTTGTTGTTGTTGCTGCTGACCTTTCTTGGGCTATACCTTCTTGTTTTGCGTTGTTTCCTCAGCTTTTACTTCCTTCTTTTCTCCCTTGTCTTCCTCATGCATCAGGGCTATATCAACAAGCCTTTCAAAAGTAGCTCCTATTGGAATATGGGACATAGCTAACCCATGAAGGGGTTCATTCTGCCCTTTAGCAAACCGCTAAGCTTTCTTATGCGGAGTATCTACCAATCCAAATCTTTCTAGTTGGTTAAATTTGTTCACATATTCTTTGATAGTCATGTTTCCTTGTTTGAATGCCAAGAACCTCTACATTTACATGTTTTTCTTAGCTTGGGAAAGAAATTTCATTTCAAACCTCATTCTAAAATCATCCCATGTCTCCATCGGACGTCCGGCTTAGGTACTTCCCACCAAAACAAACCTTCATCTTTCAGTAGACAGGTAGCTAACTGAATCTTCCTTCGATCTTGCACTTCAAAGATTACAAACAAGTCCTCAGTCTCCTTGAGTCAATTCCTTGCCTCTATGAATATTTTGGTTCCACGGACTGGCTTCTCTCCCATGGCATAAAAATCTTTATAGATCTTAGCGAAATTATCTGCTCGAAGAGGAGGAGGAGGAATGACGGGTACAGCTGGGGGAGGAACGTCAGCTCGACCACCAGCAGGCGCCGTGGCCTCTAGATACCTACAGAACCATCCTGGTATCGTAACGCCCTCTGGAATGTTAGGTTCCCCAGACATGCTGAAACGAAAAGGAAAGAGATTTAGACAAAGAATCGAAGGATATTACATATGATTTTGGGGAATATGTTTTTCAAAACAGACTTTTCGTTTTGAAATGCTTTCTTTTAAAACTTCTTTTGAAAATAATTTTCAAAAACTTTTATCTAATCTGGTAACCTTCAGCTTTGATACCAAGTGTGACACCACACGTCTGTTAATGTCACTCACAAAGGGAATGCATTAAGTTTCGTGAAGTGTTAGAGGTAAACAAAAACAAAAATATTACAAGACAGGTATAAAATTATAGCGGAATTAAAAACTTTATTAATCTTAAAGCATCGTGGCTCAAAAACATCACATGTCTAAAATACACAAAAACCATTACATCATAAAAGCTATTGTATTGTACTTTAAAACATCTGAGTACATAAAGGAAGCAAAATTCCCCAAATAAAATATAACCATAGCAGCAAGGATAGGAGCTTGAGCCATACATCTAAGCAGCTCCAGCAAAATGAAAGCAGAATCACGGTCAAGCCTGAGTATTCCCACCCTGAGAACCAACGGAAAGGGGGGGGGGGAAGGAAGAAAGAAGAGGAAACAAAAAGGGTCAGACATAAAGTCTGGCGAGTCCAGTTACTTTTAGCAAGTAAATAAGTAAAAGTAGCATGACAGGCATATAAAGTGGATAAGAAAGATAACACCATAAAAGGTAGGTATGACAAGGTAAATATGATAGAGTGTATATGCTTCTTTAAAGATTTTATGATTCTTTGCACTGATACTAGTATAACCAGAATGAAATGATCCCAGCAACTATTAGATGGTAGGCTTAGGCATACGTCCAGATGTGCCCTAACTACTACCCTAATCGATTGTCTCCCTACCCGTGGATACCTTATATCGGCCCCATGGTAGGAGGTATCACTTTCCTAAAGTGGCAACCCTTTGTTGATGTGCCCAACCATATCTATTGGTGTCACAGTCATCTTAGCCCCCTCTGCTCGGCCCATGCACGCACATGTACCCTGTCGGTTTGTGCCGCCCACACCGTCCTTCCCATTTGGATCTCTTGCAATTAGTCCAGTAAGCGTGTCCCGACTCCGACCTAGGGTGGAGTCCTCGTTTGATACCGTTATATGAGGATACTGACTGAAACGGGTCATACACAATATGATACAAGCTCTCCCCTTTGTCTTGCATCCTCTCTAGGATTTCCACCGGTTATGCTTACCATTAGGTGTCTTTAGTTACATAACCCTATTATTTCCACAAGTTATGCTTACCTAATAAGGTGTCTTTAATTACATAACTCCAGCATTTTTACAAGTTATGCTTACGACTAGGTGTCTTTAATTACATAACCATATTATGTTAAGTTTGTGCGCCTATATGTAAATATTACCCACCCCCTCAGATTTACTTAACTCATCTACTGTTCAACCAACTTTATTAAACCCCAATTTAAATCTATGTTCATACAATCCAGATGGATTCCACTAGGTTAAGTATTCAAGGTTTACTTACATATTTTCCTTTATGGTTACAGTATGCTAGACCTCCCACATTAAGCCTACCATTTGTGGATGATGGACATGCCTGGCGGGTTCGGGCAGACTTATTCCACAAATTGGGCTTAACCTCGTATCTTAGCACGTCTCGTATTTGTGAACCTACACCTCTCACATTTGATTCACCACTTGTGGTCGCCGGATATGCCAGGCAGTTCCGGGCATACTTCCACCACAAGTGTAATCTAACCTCTTATTTAGGCGTAGTTACAGTTCTAATTACTGTAGTCCTAGGCATTTCATTATTAGCCAATTTCACCTATGTCGTTATAGGTTATAGGTTTCATGCCCCTTTTTCCCCATTATGAATTATATGCCCAATTTCATGTTCATAAACATTACTCAAGTTATGCCAAATTAATATTCACATATTTCATTCAAGTCATGCCTAAACTTTCAATTACCAATTTATGCCAATTTCAATATTTTAACCTTTGCTCCCTGTTTGACGCATTCGCTCGTTTTAGCAACATGCCTAGGCTCAAAACTAGTCTGGTTATATAAAATAAAAGGGAAAGGGTGAAGGGAAGATGATAGAGATGATTATTATAACAGAATTGACATAAACTTTTCATGGCATAATGTTAAGATGAACACATAAAAACAGATCAGTTAACTTGTGATAGTAAATGGGTTCTAACATAGTAGGGATGTCATAATAGGCATGATTAGATCTAAATTAGGATTTAGTTGTCCAACACTTGACAGATCCAAATTAACCACAACATGATATAGGTACATGATGATCTAAATATTAAATTGGATTTATAATCAAAAGTAGATATGACATAATAAAGGTTAAGATCCAAGTCATAGTATACCAAAATATCACAGATTCACAAGTTATTACAAATCTGAAGTGATTCAAGGATTAACATGCATAGATCCAAACTAATAGTCCTATCATGTTTACTTTTTATTTATTTAAATCGAAAAGTAACTTGAAAACTCACAGCATTTGGATCTAGAAAAGTAGAAGAAGAACAGATCTACACTTGAATCTCTAACTTTGATTTCCAGAAGAAGAAAGGAATTTGATTCAGTCCAGGCACCGACAACATTTAGGCCTCCATTGATTTCCAGTAAAGAAAATAAGAGAAATGAAGCTGTATATTTAACTACTAGCCCCCCAGAATTCGACTGCCACCTCAGCCCTGGGGGGGTCGACCCATGGTTCGACACCCCCGCTTGAGGGGTCAACCCCGGGGTCGACACCCCCTCTATGGGGTCGACTCCCCTGGGGCGGGAGATTTGCCGCCTACGGAGTTTCTAATTTTGAGCTGAAAATTTGATTTTCTGATTAATTATATATATATAATTATCTTGCGCGTATACAAACTTCAAACCTTCATAACTTCTTTGTACGGTGCCCGTTTTACGCAAACCAAATGTCTACCTTGACCAGAATTCCGAGACAGATGCAATGGCGCAGTCCGTTTCCCTTAATTCTGAATATTAAATTAATTATTATTTAATTTATCCTCTTTAGTATTATTAAAATTACGGGGTGTTACAAAAACTGTTCTCCGTCACATTATCGATAATTCTTCGAACCACTTATCTTTGCAAACAAAAACCCAACAATTTGTTTTCTCCTCATTAATTCTTATTTATAAACGGATTTAATAAAGGTTATAAAACCATTAAATCCAAGTTTTAAATATTTAAATAACCTCAATATTTAAATATCAAATGCCCGAAGTTTTAGGTTGTTACACTTCTTGAATAATTTAAATAAATAAAAGGACGGGATTTATTAAATTCTTAAGATAGGATAATTGATTCAAATACAATCGTTGAAATATAGCTGATGATATACCATGAATATAGGAAGGTGGTTGTCTTCAGAAATGTCGTATGGTTATGGATTCAAATAGTTTGATATAAACATTGAAGAGCTGTTTGAATATAATCGACTTATGGCGATAAATCTTTTAAGATCAAGAAATCGATGTTCTTCTAATCCTTTCTAAATACTTCGCGATTTCAGGCAAGTCGCGTTACGTTTCTCAATGGCGTTCTCGGAATACGAGTACGCCGTTATTGATAATTTTGATGTATAACTATTTGACCAAATACTGGTCAACACAGATCATAATAATTTAATATTAAAATAAGCGTTGACGTGATTTATGGAATTTAGATCGTCTATTTCGACCAATGTTGGGAATAAAAATATTATTTTGTTTAAGCGTATAAATTTGAATTATCAACTAGAATTTTTAAATATGTTGTGGTAGTTAATTATGGATTTATTCAAATAGTTTTGTTGTGATGTGTTCATTCTAACCTGAATAGTTTAAAATAAACATTGACACGTTTAAATCATCCAGTATTGGATCAGTTTTTAAATCTAAATGTTGAATATTATATGTGAAATATTTCTGTAGACAAGTCTTGACAATTAGTTTGGATATAGAAAACCATATGAAATAGATTTATATGATTGCTATTAAGTATCATCGAGCCTAAAAGATATTAACGTTATCATTTCAAAGTGTCCGGAATCAAAATTCCACTTCGATCTGATTTATATGATTACTAATCGACGTCTTTTGAAGACGAAGTTTTTGCAATGATTGTTTTGTCGATCCTATGTAGAAATTGCCTAAGATGGATTTGCAAGATAGTGTCTTCGGTTTGTGTAGTCCCAGGACAACTTGTATGGACGAATGTCTGACAGAGTATGCATAATATATCACGTAAGTTGATCTCTCCAAATATATTTACGTTGGTGGCAGAGGAATTCGTTTCTCTTAGCTTTATACCCGTAATTATTTTTGGGGAAGTTAATTTGTGATTTGATAGGTATGACAATGTCACATTCAAAGTAAATAAAGATGTACTATTCTAAAAGGTAACTTTCGACCTCAAGCCTCACAACCGG
>JASFAX010002139.1:0-47275 GCA_030737875.1 Allium sativum
ACAAGGTTAAACAAGCAAAAATAGCTTTGTTGAAAAGTCAATTTCAAAATTTCAAAATGAAGCCAAATGAAACAATCAATGAGATGTATTCAAGGTTTCAAACTATTCATCATGCTCTTATCGGGTTAGGACAAAAATATTCTGACTTCGATGTAGTTTCAACAGTCCTACATCCACTGACTAATGAATGGGAAGGAAAAGTATTAGCCATAGAAGAAGCTAATGATCTTTCCACCATGAAGCCAGATGAATTGATAGGAAATCTTATGTCCTATGAAGCTAACTTGCAGGCTCGAAAAGAACAAAAAGAAGAAAAGAAAAATGTAGCTTTTCATGCTGATGAAGACATCTCAGATTATGAAGATGAGGATCTAGCATTCATTGCAAAAGGATTCAAAAAATTCTTAAAGCAACGAAAAGCTAGTCGATACAACAGAAAAAAGTTCGGATCAAACAGACCATCATCATCGAATGTAGAATGCTTTAACTGTCATAAGAAGGGACATATGCAAAATGATTGTGCAGAACAAAAGAAGAAGACAGAAAAGGACAAGTTCAAACACAAAACGGACAAGTCAAAGAAACGGGAATTCTCAGTAACTTGGGATGATTCAGATTCATCTTCATCCGAAAGTGAAAGCGACTCAGATAATGAACAAGCAAATGTATGTTTTATGGCAACAGAGGATGAGGTACAAATTCCTACTCTTGAGGATATGCTTGATATTTATGATAAATTAATGATTAAATTTAAAGATACAAAACATCAATTAAAAGAAGTCAAGGCAATGTTGAATAGATCAGAATTAGAACGAGATATGTTAAAAGATGAAAAAAACATATTAGAGGAGGAACTTGAAAAGGCTCAAGAATCATCATCTGATAATAATTCTCAACTATCTCTTCTGAGTCAAGAAATTGAAATTCAAAAAGAGAAAAATGACACTCTTACTGCTGAGAATTATGAGCTTAAAGCAAAAGTAAAATCTCTAGACCTCGAAAAAGCTAGTTTACAAACAAAGTTAGACGACATTTCTAAAAATGTTTCTAACTTTAACAAAGGTCGAGAAAATTTGACAAAAATTATTGAGAGTTCACAACCAGCTACAAATAAGCAAGGATTGGGATATAAGAAACAAGTTATCAAGGAACATCTTGGTAAAAGAAAAAGGAAAAATAAGAAAGTTCAAGAAACTGAAGCTAAGAAAAATCTCAGTTTATTATATTCCAAACCAAAACCAAGTGTGAAATCTCAAAAGGAGAATGTCAAATCTATAAAAATATGGGTTCCTAAAACAAATAATAGGTTGATTAGGAACAAGTACATTCAAAATTTTTTGATTACTGTGCATCATAATCCAAATTATTTGTATAAAGGGGATACCGGACCCGTATGGGTTTGGACTCCTAAGACCTAACTCTTAGGACCCTATAAAAAGTGGGTACCATGGACTTAACTTTATCTTTTGCAGGACCCACTTAAGAAAAGAGGAAAGTGGATACTGGACAGTGGTTGCTCAAAGCATATGACTGGAGACAAGAACTTATTAACAAATATTACTTATTCGGATGGTGGCTCAGTCACTTTTGGAGATAATTCAAAAGGCTATATCATCGGCAAAGGCGATGTGAGTAATTACGGTACATCTAACTTACCTCTTATTACAAATGTCATGCTAGTTAAGAATTTGAAACACAATTTGCTAAGTATCAGTCAATTGTGTGACAAAGGTTTTACTATTTCCTTTTCGAATAATAAATGTAGTATCTTAGATAAAGATCAAAATATAGCTTTTGAAGGACATGGAGATAGAAACATTTATATTCTGAATATGAATACCAATCATAATTCAGACATGTGTCTTGTAGCCAATGATAATGATCCATGGCTATGGCACAAACGTTTCTGTCACATAAACTTCAAAACTATTGACAAGCTAGCCAAAAATAATCTAGTTAAAGGATTACCCAAAGTGAGCTTTACGGTTAATAATCTTTGTGATGCATGTCAATTAGGAAAATTGACTAAATCATCTTTTAAATCCAAGAAAATCATATCAACATTACAACCACTTGAGTTATTACATATGGATTTATTCGGACCAACCCAGGTTCAGTCAATAAATCATAATAAATATGTGTTTGTAATTGTTGATGACTATTCCCGTTATACATGGGTAATTTTCTTGAAAAATAAAAGCGACACGTTTCACCATTTTAAATCATTCGTCAAAAGAATTCAAAAATCAAAAGGACTCAAAGTTAAAAATATTAGAAGTGATCATGGTGGAGAATTCGAAAATAATGATTTTGAACATTTTTGTACAAGAAGAGGTATAAATCATAATTTTTCATTTCCTAGAACTCCACAACAAAACGGAGTTGTAGAACGGAAAAATCGGACCTTACAAGAATGTGCAAGAACATTATTAAATGGATCTACTCTACCAAAACATTTTTGGGCAGAAGCTGTTGCTACTGCATGTTATGTTTTGAATCTTGTATCCATTCGACCTCTGACCAAGAATACACCATATGAGTTGTTTAATCAAAGAAAACCAAATATCTCATATTTCAGAGTTTTTGGTTCTAAATGTTTTATTTTAAATACGAAAGACCATCTTGGAAAAATTGATCCGAAATCCGATGAAGGAATATTTGTCGGGTACTCGGAACGAAGCAAGGCCTATCGTATATTCAATAAGAGAACTAAAATTATTGAAGAATCACTTCATGTTTCTTTTGATGAATTCTTTAAATCAACTCATATCGTATCAGATGACGAAGAAATCATAGTTAATAATAATCCTGTCATCACAAATAATGACTCTGACTCAGAAATAGTTGACGATATCCCTCAAACTGCTGTGGTACCTTCTCCACCAAGATTTAGATCTCCTTCGAGAATTCTGAGAGATCATCCAGTTCAGAATGTTATTGGAGAAGTAACATCACAAATTCAAACAAGAAGTCAACTTAATCAAATGAGTCATGTTGCGTTTATCTCAAATATCGAACCTAAAAACCCTAAGGAAGCTGCTACTGATGAATATTGGATCATTGCCATGCAAGAAGAACTAAACCAGTTCGAGCGCAATGACGTATGGGAACTTGTTCCAAGGCCAACTGATCAAACAGTTATAGGAACTAAATGGGTATATAAGAATAAGGCCGATGAACAAGGGAACATTACTAGAAATAAAGCTAGACTAGTAGCACAAGGGTATAATCAAGAAGAAGGTATCGATTATGAAGAGACTTTTGCACCTGTCGCTAGATTAGAGGCTATTAGAATTTTATTATCTTTCGCTTGTCATCATAATTTTAAATTATATCAGATGGATGTCAAGAGTGCGTTCTTAAATGGGTTTATCAAAGAAAGAGTATTTGTTGAACAACCTCCTTTATTTAAACATGAAAAATATCCGGATCATGTTTTCAAACTTAAAAAGGCTTTGTACGGTCTAAAACAAGCACCTCGTGCTTGGTATGAACGTTTACGAAGTTATCTTATTGATTCGGGTTTTCAAATAGGAAAGGTTGATCAAACGTTATTTATTAAACACTCGCAGAAAGACATATTGGTTATTCAGATATATGTGGACGATATAATCTTTGGATCAACAAATGAAAAACTTTGTAAAGAGTTTGCAGATGTTATGACCAAAGAATTTGAAATGTCACATATGGGAGAATTATCATACTTTCTTGGTCTTCAAATTAAACAATTTCCGAATGGTATTTTCATAAATCAAGAAAAATATTGTGGAAACCTTATTAAAAGATTCGGACTTGAGAATACTTCCGGAAAACCTACTCCGATGAGTACTTCTATTCATCTTGAAAAAGATGTCAATGAGAAAAGTATAGACCAGAAGACTTATCGCAGTATGATAGGATCTCTTTTATATCTAATAGCTAGTCGTCCGGATATTATGATGAGTGTTTGTTTATGCGCAAGATTTCAAGCCGATCCTAAAGAATCACACTTACGAGCAGTGAAACGTATAATTCGTTATCTTAATAATACCGAAGATTTCGGTCTTTTCTATCCAAAAGAATGTACATTTGAATTAGTATCATATAGTGATGCTGATTTCGGAGGATCACGAACGGATAGAAAGAGTACAAGTGGTACGTGCCATTTTATTGGAAAATCACTTGTCTCTTGGTTTAGTAAGAAACAAAATTGTGTTTCACTTTCGACGTGTGAAGCGGAATATATATCAGCGGCACTAGCATGTACACAAGTTATATATATGCAACAAACACTTAAAGATTTTGGTATAAATTTATCGAATTCTATTATATATTGTGATAACACGAGTGCGATAAATTTATCCAAAAACCCAGTTAACCACTCTCGAACTAAACACATCGATATTCGACATCATTTTCTGAGAGATAACATTGAAAAGGGTAATATAAATCTCGAATTCGTAAATACGGAAAATCAACTAGCCGATATATTTACCAAGCCTCTACTGGAATTGAGTTTTGTC
This sequence comes from Allium sativum, assembly GCA_030737875.1. Lineage (NCBI taxonomy): Eukaryota > Viridiplantae > Streptophyta > Magnoliopsida > Asparagales > Amaryllidaceae > Allium > Allium sativum. The sequence goes on from JASFAX010002139.1 coordinate 4,503, forward strand.
AACTTACGTAGAGAGCTAGGTTTGGTTTCAAGAAAAGAACTCGAAGAGTAAAAAACATTTTAACATATATCAAGAGTTCGTACATTATTTTTGAAACCAATGTTTTTGTTTCTACATTTAGAAGAGAATTTTTCTATGGTTAAGCAAATACGAACCATACCTTTTATTTCTCAAAATAGAAAATTTCTTCTATATATATGATTATATTTTTTTTTGAGTGCTCTCAGATAATTTTCTCTCTCTAAATCTCCATAAAACAAAATATTATCATGGCTCATATCTGTGAAAAATGTGCTGAACACTCACACGTTTCAATCACTAGTTCCGAGCCAACAGAATATAATTCCCCGAAAACACCAGAACATCCACCCGGATTCCATTCACATTCTCGTACACCAGGAACCACACCAACTCCTAAACGAAGCAAGAAAGTATTGTTCTGTTCTCCACGAACTAAGGAGAAGATTGACGAAATACATCATTATCAACAGCAGATGTATTATGAGCAAAGACTAACATCTTCTCGTTTATCGTATCTCGAGCGAATGGCTTCATTTTTCTGCGGGTCTAACTATCATAATGTTCATGAGCCAATTCCTATGCCATCATCATCAAGAACTCCTAACTCATGGGATAGAAATTACAACAACAACGAAGGAGCATACGGGAAATACTCTCCGTGGGAACCAAGAAAATGGGGTCATTCTAAAGGATCAACGGACATGCTTTATAATGCTTTTTAATAATGTTTTTATTTCCTACCTTATGTATTTGTTTTATATTATTAAAATAAAATTTTGGTTGGCTTTGAATTTGATCATCAAAAGGCTGGAATGTCATTTTGCATCAAAAACGGTCGATCGGTAGGTAAAAAACGGTTGACAGGTTTTATACTTTTTAATTTCCAGAGAATATTAGCGGTCGACCGGTTGCAAAATTTATGTCGACCGATCACTATTTGTTCAATACATGTCGACCGGAAATCATTACAGGTCGACCGGTTTTAAAGTCCAAAAATTCCAGAGATTTTCCGCGGTCGACCGGTCTCATAATTCATGTCGACCGGAACTATTTCAGAAAATTATGAAAAAAAGGTGTCGACCGGAAATTTATGACAGGTCGACCGGAAATTTATGACAGGTCGACCGGTCTTTTGAAAATTTCAAATAAAAAGCTCACATTTCGGTCGACCGGTTATATATTGCTATCGACCGATTTCAGCTCTTTTTCTTACTTTTTCAAACAGAAACTTTTTAGGTCGACCGATTCTATTTTTCAGGTCGACCGGTTTCGTGACTTTTCATTTTTTAAACCTCCAATCGCCGGTTTAACCCCTATATCATCAACCCTATTTCGATTATTACCCATTCATTACTCAAATCAACACCTCTTTTCAAAAACTAACTTCTCATCTCCATCTCCTTCTCTTCAATGGCTCCAAAATCAAAGAAATCAAAGACTTCTTCTTCAACTTCTCAACAACCCATAAATGCTCAAATCAAACATTGGCTTAAGGATCCGATTGCTATAACAAGATGGAATAAAATGAAAGATTATACCATTCATGAAGGGAGTTTTCTCAAATATCACGATTTCCTCCTCTATGATGTCAGAGAAATTGCAACCAAAGCAAAATTAGCATCTCTTCTTAGTTTTGAAGACAATAATGTTGAGATTAATCACATTATGATAAAATTATTCTATGCTAATCTCAATTTGGAGAAGTACAAGCCAGCAAATTCATCAGATTGCTTATGGTCGGTTGTATGTGATCAACATGTATTCATTTCCAAGTCCCGAATGGAAGAAGTTCTTAAGTCTTCAAATAATGGTACGAAATTTACTTCTGATTTCTGTCCCATTCATATTAGAGACAAAATTAGCCATTTATTCATTGAAGATCACAAGTCAAGTGCTAAAGGAGTAAATTTGAGACCAACGGCTAGAATTTTCCATCATTGTATTGTTCACTCTCTCTTGCCACGAACCGGTAATTTTGATGGAATCTACAAAGAAAATTTTAAGGCATTATACGCTATATATGGTGATATCAATATCAACTGGATTGAAATGATTTTTGATGAAATATCATTGGTCAATAAACTCTCTCGCAAACATTTATTTTACAATGAATACGTAACGCGTCTTCTCATGAATTGCGGAATAAAATCTCCGGAATCCAAGATTTCAATACCTAAGTGTATTGATAAAGTATCAAAGAAAAGAATGAGACTTCCGGATCCATGCTTAACCATTATTCCGTTTGAGCAATATACACATAGACGTCCTTCTAAAACATCTTCATCACAAGCACCTCCTCCAAGATCGGAAGATGTTAAGATTCCTTCGCCAAACTCAACAACAAAGGAATCTCTAGAACGAATAGCAAGAAATCAATTTCTTTTAGAAGCAAGACTCAAGCGAACCGATACCAAGCTTGATCGGTTAGACACCAAAATGGATAAACATTTTAACAAGCTTAAGTCTTTCTTTGGCATACTTTGGGATGCTATATCTTGTGGTGCTTCTTCCTCCACTACTCAAGCACAAAATCCAGGAAAACGACCAATGCCACCTAATTTCACTTGGTCTACTTCAGAAGAGAATACTAGTTCAGGGTCAAGTACTCAAGTTGGGCGTGGACGTGGCACTTCATACATGAATGAAGGAAACGAGGAGGAAGAGGAACATGTTGACCTTGAAGAAGAAGAAGTACGACAAATAGAAGGTAAGGATAAGGAAATAGAGGTAAAAGGAAATGACGAGGAAGAATCGTCAGAAGAAGAAGAGGATGAGGAGAAGGAATCAGACGAAGGAGATGAGACCGATTCTGATGTGCCACCTAAGTGATTATATCTATCCTTTTACGCTTTTCTATTTTATGTTGAAACACTTTATTAGCACTTGTATATGATTAGTGCTATCTTTTAATTCAGTACGTTATCTACTTATGTTGGTTTTGTGTGCTATGGTTTGTAATTTGTAAAAGAATCCACTACTAGTGTTCTCCGTTGTTTAATCTATTATGATAGTTTCTTGTATCCTTTTTGTCGATGACAAAGGGGGAGAAAGTATTAGAAAATATTACTAACATTTCTTCTTGCAGAAATTTAGTTGCACATTTCAGGTATATCATATATACAGGGGGAAGATAGAGCATATATACAGGGGGAGATAACAATAAAGATTAAAATATCAAGCTATATTGTCATCAATCAAAAAGGGGGAGAATGTTGAGTCAAGGATTTTTAATGATCGTTTTGATTAATGACAAGAATAAGCTTCATGATCGACAAAAAGAAGATTCAATGGTTTCATAGGTTAGAAGTTGGTTATTTAGAGTATTTTATGTTAAAATCTATCCTCAAATAATCATACTTCTCATTGCTTTCAAAATTATGCATGAAAACTCGTTTTTATTGTATATTGACAAAAACAGGTCAACCTATTAAAAATAACAGGTCAACCTATTTTTAAATATAACAGGTCAACCTGTTAAAATTAACAGGTCAACAGCTTTTTGAAATAACGGTCAAAAACCTGTCAACCTATTAATTTTTCCTGTCGACCTATTTTTGAATTTCATGAAGAGTCATCTTCTTTCTTGAATAGTTGCATCCATTTCTCTTCATTTAAAATCATTTCTTTTGATTGCAACTTTTCACCAATAATTGCAACTTCTCAATTACTATAAATACATCAGTTTTCATTCAATCAAATCACTGAATTTTCTCTCCATTCTCTGATCTATATTGTATTATTCTTAGCATTCTAAAAGCACTCAAAAGCATTCAATTATCGTTTGAATCTCCAAGCATATTTAATACACTTGTGATTCAACTCGATAATCTACTTCCAAATCTTTGCAAACATCAACATATATTTGAGGATAAGGTTATAGGAAGGTTGTACTCAATCATTGACTAATCAGTGTTGAAAGAAAGAACACATTCAAGGTCAAAGTCTTGTAATCGTCGTGTGGGCAAGCTTGTAGCCCGTGAAATCAAGTGGGTAAGCTTGTAGCCCGTGAAATCAAGTGGGTAAGCTTGTAGCCCGCAAATCAAGTAGTGTTGTGAACCTGTTCCTCCGGGTGAAGAGAGGGCGTTGTTTAGTGAAAATCCGAAGAGGAGCTTCGGGACTGGACGTAGGACGAGTGGTCCGAACCAGTATAAAATCCTGGTGTCATTACTCTACTTTACTTTACTTTACTGCATTTAAAGTTATCTGTGATATATATATATTGTTATCATATCATATTTCGCATAGCCATATTATAGATCCTACATAAGTCGTGCACACCGACTTTTCACGGATCTCCCGCAATGTCCGATCGAAGTCAATGGTCGAAATTCACGAACTGCCGCGGCGCGGCGCGTTCTATTCAGGCCATTATATTATATATGTAATATATATAATATATACTTCGTCGATTTCCTTTTAAAACGTATTTTATAAATCGTTTTAAATTCATTTTCAAAACGGTTTCAACTTCATATTCAATTTCAAATTAAAATTGAATATTCCAATATAAATTCGTTTTAAATACATTTCAAATTGGTTCCAAATTGATTTCAATTCAATTTCAATTTAATTAGAATGCAATTCCTTTCGATTTCAATTCGAATTCAATTCTATTCAATTTCAATTCGAATTCATTTCTATTCAATTTCAATTCGAATTCATTTCTATTCAATTTAAATTCGAATTCATTTCTATTCAATTTCAATTCTCTTCAAAATTTCAGATTTTGAAATCACTTTCGATATTCGTTATAAAATTAATAAAATCGATATAAATATCGTTCACGTCAAAATGGCGTAAATCTAATCAACACGGCTTCATCTATTCATATTTTCAAATATTCTATTTCGAATATTTCTATTTCAAATATTTCTATTCAAATATTTCTTTTTCAAATATTCCTATTTCAAATATTCTATTTCTAATATTTCTTTTTCAAATATTCTATTTTCAAACTGAAATGAGGCCCAATCAATTACCATATAATGTTAATTATATGGGTTTTCTACAACACATGTATACAATAACAACGATGAATAATCAACCATCATCCAAAGTGCATTCTGCACTGTATAAGCATCAATTATAAATATTCAATGCTTATAACAGTATGTCAACCAATCGATCGACATACAACTAAACAATTGGGATTAGTGTACGTCATATATCATCCCAATACCCGTGTCGGGTTTCAAACAATCAAACACAGATTTTATTTTTGTAGTTGGGCGATGTGTAAAATTTATCGTCCCAATCAATATCAGTCAATGTGTGTATATAAACAAATCGTCCGATCCGTTTATTTTTATTTCATTTCATATACACATTAAAAATTCTACTTTTAACTATAAAATATTTTCCGCTACAAAATATTTTATTTCATTTCACATCATATCACACAATCAACTACACATCAAAATCAAACAAACAAGCATACAAGCCGTCCATGGTCTGTGGACGACGGGTGTCGGGTGCTAGTAAACACCGTCTGCATCCTAGTATATATTTATGACTAGAAAATTAAATTAAAGAGTGATAAATTCTCACAGAATAGCTAATCCAATCCCACGACTCTTCTTTATTGAAAATCTTCGTCGCTCGCCCTTTGTCAATTTTCACTGCCCGTATTCTCTACATATATAAAAATTGAATTTTACTTCGCTATTCAATATATAAAAATCGAATTTTTACTTCGCTATCCAATATATAAAAATCGAATTTTTACTTCGCTATTCAATAAATAAAAATCGAATTTTTACTTTGCTATTCAATATATAAAAATCGAAATTTTACTTTGCTATTTTTAAACCACTATTTTTACTTCGCTATTTTTAAACCGCTATTTTTAGAATAAAGATTATATTTTTAACCTTTCTATATTATAAAAATTATATTTTTATTTTCTCTATTATATATAAATCCTATTTTTTATACTCTACCTATAAAAAAATAATATTTTTATTACTCTAAAAATATAAAATCATACTTTTAATTCTGTGTCATTCATATAAAAATATACAATTGATTTCTATATTTCTAAAACTAATTACACTAGTTAAGAACAAAAAGGAAGTAAAATAAATAAACTTACAGTTTATTTTCTTTCAGCGAAGTAGGGGAAAAAAATGGGGGTCTGCGTCAATCGGAGTAGAGTGGTTAGGGCGGTGGCATTCAGGTGGCCAGGGGGAGGAGCTGCGGCGGTTGCGGGTGTCGGATGTGGGTCAGGGGGCAGGCGGCGCTGGAGGAGTTGATGGGTTTGGGGAGGGTCGCGGCGGGCTGTAGAAGAGGAGAGAGGAGCGAGTGGCGATGGCAGAGGAGGAGGAAGATGGAAGGAGGAGATCGCGGAAGTGGGGGGCGCGGTTCTCGATGGTGAACGGCGACGGAGGGATGAACGGAGGGGCGGCTTCGACTTCCTCGATCGCGATTTAGGGTTGACCCTTTTTTTTCTCTGTTTAATTTTGACGGAGGGAGAAGTAGAGAGAGAGATGGGGTGTAGGAGAATTTATATTATAATTTATTTATTATTTTCTTTCAAAAAGTTTGATTTTAATCCTACCTCGAAATCAAACCCACCGACTGTCGCCCCTAGCTAACTACCCCCATTCCGAACACAATGGGATAGGTATCGTAGGCCAATTCTACTGTTTGAATCAGTTTTCATTGAATTTAAAGTATAATTCTTTATATATTCAATTTAAACGAACATTTCAAATTACCAGGGTCACATACTAACTCGAAAAATTCCAGAAAAATATTTTCTAGCTTCGTATTGAAGATACGGTCCTAACAAAACTAAATTCGTCAGATTCTGAGACCGTTTGAAAAATGGCCATTTTCCAGTCGATTAAAATCAACTGAAACTGGTCAAATGCGTTTTACTTTGCCATGCTCACATATTGATTCGAAAAATTATGAAATTTGAAACCTAGCAATAACTTTACATCACGGATCCAACAAAAGTGGTTTCGTCGAAATCCGAGGTCATCTGCAAAATGGCTATTTTTAAGGGCCTGAATTCCATAGCGACTATTCAGAATTTTCAACTGGACATATCTTTTGATCCCCGCTATGAAATTTTGATTTTTCGGATTTGTTGGAAAGATAGTCACAATTAGATTCCATTATTTTTGGTTTCACTAAAATTTGGTTTATTTTGCACTCGGTACATTCAATTGAAAATTGAAAATTGAAATCGAATTATCGAACTACCGCGCCATTTTCATTTCCTTTTATAAATATAAAGAAATATTTATATTCTAACGACGATCTATATAATATATACGTTCGAATTTCATTCAAAATAAATTTCTCGTCGATATTATTTAAAACAATTCATTTTAAATAATCAAAATTCGCTAAAATTCCCAAAATAAAATTTTTAAACTGGCCCAGATTTCCGGGTTATTACAATCTCCCTCACTTCAAACTTTTCGTCCCCGAAAAGGAACGAAGCCGAAAGTTGTTTAACAAATCAACTCAACTTTCGATATTTTCATTACGACTTAAGTTCTTCAACTTTTCAGTTTCTAAGAACTTTTCGAATTTTTCAAAAATTTGGCTAACACCCTAAATTTTCGAAAAATTTCGCCATAACCTCCCCTGCACCGGGAGCACGGGAAAATCCCGAAATTTCCATATAGGCCTTATGATCTCAAAAAGGAAAAGAAAAAGCCAAGCAGCTAGCCAATCGGCTCATAAAATTATCATTACCCAAACAAAACAGTAAATTATGGTAAACATGTACCTATTTGTCGGGCAAACAAATTTTATTCTCTGCTCTAGCCTCCTTGCTATGACCTGTTCAATTGTAAGTACTTGTATATGCAAGCAAATGCGATAAATTTTCAATATAATTTATTATTTGATTCTATTAGGCGTAATGGTTCAAAATTTCAAACAAATAGCCAAACAACACAAACATCAATCTATTAGTTGGTTATCATTTCAAATGCATAACTTTGATACATAGCCAAAAATCATATTTTTGATGTCAAATCACAACAATAGGCCCTATCTAATTTTGGTTCTCACACCAGTCAATAGGAGATATATAAATATCACACCTTCGACACTCGAACACTAATTCTGATGATGTAGCTACAATCATCAGAATCATCTCCGGGCGACTAGAGTGTGAATCTATATCTATCCAGTATATTAAAACTTCAAATACACGTTTGCAAGGCGTATATGCAAAATCTTTATATACTGGACTGTCCAATCAATATAAATAAGTAATCAAATACGAATAATTCGATTAAAATTGCAAAACAAAAATTGTTTTCATTTTATTTTTTTTCAAAACAACATTCTTCACACTCGTTCTAGGATACTACTGATCCCATCTCTAACGAGTCATTCTCTTTGGATATTACTAATCCAATTTCTGATGAATCCTTTCGTATGGTTCGAATGTGCCTTGTTCTCTGAGCTTTGTAAACCAAAGCTCTGATACCAAATGTGACAACAAGGAATTTCTCTCGGTCCGAATCAGTCGCTAAACCGATCTAGACCGTTCGAAACACCTGATTGTTTCGAGAACATGACAAAGAAGAACGCAGACGAAAGAACATTTCATTGTATATTACAACAATCCATCAGATTACAAGAATATACAGAGTATAAATGAATATTACACAGAAATATCAGAGATTACAATGCATTACATAGCAGCGGAAAATAATACAATACACAATTGAAGGAGATATACGGATACAAAGCTTTCCGGATATCGTTCCAGCTGTAAACCAGGATCCTGTGAATATAAATCTGCAAAACCAAAACTACTAGCTGCCCGTGTCGAAAATAAGGGAACCCAGAGTTTAGGTTAAAATAATAAACTCCAGGTCAGTCATGGGACTGGTGTGAGAACTAAAACAGTTAATCTTTATTTTTTAAGTTCGGTAAATCAAGGGACCACGCCGTATAACACGGAACGGGTTTCCTCCCAAGAATACCAGTGCATAAAACAAACAGCGCAATGCTAAATAAAGAAAAATGAAGCTATTATAAGACCCAGGTCCCATCACACAATGCAACGCAAGCTGGAGGATAGGGGTTTTACCTTATAATAGCCAAGAATGCTTGATACGTTTAAAACAAATCATTTGATACTATTATAAGTGCATAGTGTATAAAACAACTTCAAATCATAAGTATCAATCATAGACGGCATAAGCGCCCCATCCCACTATGTCGCCATACTAGGCTCTACAAATAAAACCACAGGATCACGTATTTGGGAATTGAATTTCTGTCTATGAACCGAGGCAAAAGATAGTCCTCAACCGATTCGAGACTCTCTAGCCCGAGCCTTAGGATCAGAGCTCGAGTGACCCTTGGATCGTCAGGGCCGGTCCACCGATGTGGATTAAAATGTCTGAACAATGCGTTTCCCCGCCCTATGGGGCGTAAATGAGCCAACGAATGACTCCATCGGACCCGGATCGTCCGATCAAACCGAGGCGCCTCGCAACAGCAACAACCACATAAGTCAAACTCGTCAGGGCATGTAAAACCACTGATGCCACTTCTAACTAGAAAGAAACGCATGCCCTCCCTGAGGTCCGTCTCCCGTTTTTGGTTCATACCGGGTGTGAAACTCGCGAAGTAAACGTTACACAAAGCTACGCCACAAAGGCCGTGCTTTGATCATCAACCACCAGACTCTGCTTTTCAACAGAAGCCTTGATCAATTGCCACTTAGGCATGCCACATAGGCAATTCATTCCATGCGATGGATACCCATCAATATATAACCCCTGAGCTCGTACGTCTCAGAGAAGGGCGTTAAGCAAGAGAATAAATTCTCCGCCGCCAAACAGATATATATTTAATAAAAATCAATCACACAGACTGAAATACAATGTCAGACACACAGTCCATTTACAAGTCCGTTCTGGGTCTGAACGAAACCGGAGGCACCTAGTACCCCGCATATCCATCAATCTCCAAGTACATCTGGACGATCACCAACTGTTTCCATCTTCTTGGTGTACATCCCAATCAAGATCATCAGTAATCACCCAAACGACGTGAAGACCTCCGGTCTTCGACCACCGTCTTTATCTTCGACTTATCGTCGTATCAGTTATTCAGAATGGGATAAACCCGGTCTTTCCGAATATCTCGCGTATATTTTAAATAAGTGTTACACAAACACAACATACGCCTCATTCCAATTCATCTGTCACTAACCGTAAATTAATCAAGAGAATAATTCCCCAAATATTAACTCCGAAGTCCGAAACCAACATCAGATCAATATCCAGAAAACCCTTCTGCTTAGCTAACCGACAGTTAGTTTCTAAATTTCACATTCATAGGGAAAGGTTCCCATTAATTTTATCAAAGATAAATTCCTTGAATTTATTCTTTAATCTTCCTTTTGAATATCTATTCAAACTAGTCGGGATTAACGAACCTTACCGAAGTAATCATTTATTTTAATTTCCCAATCACATCCTATTCATCCCATGAAGTAAAACTGGTAATACTTCATATCTAACACCACGGTGTTATCGGTAAATTCAATTACCATTTCACGTTCAAATCTAATTAAAGATTTAACTATCGCGTGGAGTAAAACTGGTGATACTCCATTCTCGATCTTTTCAGTCTAATTAAAGATTCATTAAAACTCCACTTAGTTTTAATCTTTGACTGGGTTAAAGAATCAGTGTCATTTAAAACACGGTTCACGATAAACCCAAAATCACAACACATTTCAATCAGTCCCTAACCGTAAATTAGCAAGTGAGCAATTCCCTAAGTATTAACCCCGAAGGCCAAAACCAACATCAGATCAATACCTCTGAAGCCATTTGACTTAACTAATCTCCAGTTAGTTTCTGATTTTCTTAACTCCTTTGGATCTAAGAATAGTATTATTGAAGATACCGTTCACGACAACCCAAAATCACATTCTATTAATTATCGGGTTAAAGAACAGGTGTTATTTAAAACACTGTTCACGATAAACCCAAAAATCAATACCAATTAAATTTCAATTAAATATTATTTAATTGGTAAATCTAAATAAAAAGATTTAATTTTTTTCCTCAACTGGGTTTAAGAATAGCGTTAATGAAGACGCCATTCACGACAAATCCAAATCACATTTGATATTAATACAAGGCTCTGAATAGAAAATATACCGGCTTATATTCAATATCAAATTCTACGACCAATAAATATCGTATTGGAAATAACGATATATATATATATCTTTCAAAATCCCATAACAATATCTGTATCATCACGAAATCCAACATCGAAATATTCCGAAGACAATTTCGATTCAAATCCATTCCAATATAATTATTGGAAATTCTGGTTATTTTCAAAACCATTTTCAAATTCAATTTATTTATTTAAAAATAAATAGAATTATAGTTCTAGTTCAAAACTAGTTCATTTCGATAAAAATCTATTTTTATCCTTTCAAATATGGAGTTTTCCATCCCAATTTTTCCCAAATCATTTCTTATGATTTTACACAAATTATTACTATTTTTAATAATTTTATCAAGGCCTGTACAGTCGATTTCCATCAACGGCCATCGAACTGCACTTACAGCGACCTTTTCCAAATTTGATTTGGACATAATTCCAAATCCAACCGTTAGATTTCAAATTTCTAATATTCGTTAGAAAGCTCTTTTCGATACGAACCCAACGGTTTCGGTTTTAGGAGAATCCGACGGTCGGGTCTCCCGCAATGTCCGATCGAAGTCAATGGTCGAAATTCACGAACTACCGCGGCGCGACGCGTTCTATTCTGGCCATTATATTATATATATAATATATATAATATATACTTCGTCGATTTCCTTTTAAAACGTATTTTATAAATCGTTTTAAATTCATTTTCAAAACGGTTTCAACTTCATATTCAATTTCAAATCAAAATTGAATATTCCAATATAAATTCGTTTTAAATACATTTCAAATTGATTCCAAATTGATTTCAATTTAATTCGAATGCAATTCCTTTCGATTTCAATTCGAATTCAATTCTATTCAATTTCAATTCGGATTCATTTCTATTCAATTTCAATTCGAATTCATTTCTATTCAATTTCAATTCGAATTCATTTCTATTCAATTTCAATTTCAATTCTCTTCAAAATTTCAGATTTTGAAATCACTTTCGATATTCGTTATAAAATTAATAAAATCGATATAAATATAGTTCACGTCAAAATGGCGTAAATCTAATCAACACGGCTTCATATATTCATATTTTCAAATATTCTATTTCGAATATTTCTATTTCAAATATTTCTATTCAAATATTTCTTTTTCAAATATTCCTATTTCAAATATTCTATTTCAAATATTTCTTTTTCAAATATTCTATTTTCAAATTGGAATGAGGCCCAATCAATTACCATATAATTTTGATTATATGGGTTTTCTACAACACATGTATACAATAACAACGATGAATAATCAACCATCATCCAAAGTGCATTCTACACTGTATAAGCATCAATTATAAATATTCAATGCTTATAACAGTCTGTCAATCAATCGATCGACATATAACTAAACAATCGGGATTAGTGTACGTCATATATCATCCCAATACCCGTGTGGGGTTTCAAACAATCAAACACAGATTTTATTTGTGTAGTTGGGCGATGTGTAAAATTTATCGTCCCAATCAATATCAGTCAATGTGTGTATATAAGTAAATCGTCCGATATGTTTATTTTTATTTCATTTCATATACACGTTAAAAATTCTATTTTTAACTATAAAATATTTTCCGCTATAAAATATTTTATTTCATTTCACATCACATCACACAATCGACTACACATCAAAATCAAACAAACAAGCATACAAGCCGTCCATGGTCTGTGGACGACGGGTGTCGGGTGCTACTAAACACCGTCTGCATCCTAGTATATATTTATGACTAGAAAATTAAATTAAAGAGTGAGAAATTCTCACAGAATAGCTAATCCAATCCCACGACTCCTCTTTGTAGAAAATCTTCGCCGCTCGCCCTTTGTCAATTTTCACTGCCCGCATTCTCTACATATATAAAAATCAAATTTTTACTTCGCTATTCAATGTATAAAAATCAAATTTTTACTTCGCTATCCAATATATAAAAATCGAATTTTTACTTCGCTATTCAATAAATAAAAATCGAATTTTTACTTCGCTATTCAATAAATAAAAATCGAATTTTTACTTTGCTATTCGATATATAAAAATCGAATTTTTTACTTTGCTATTTTTAAACCGCTATTTTTACTTTGCTATTTTTAAACCGCTATTTTTAGAATAAAGATTATATTTTTTAACCTTTCTATATTATAAAAATTATATTTTTATTTTCTCTATTATATATAAATCCTATTTTTAATACTCTACCTATAAAAAAAATATTTTTATTACTCTAAAAATATAAAATCATACTTTTAATTCTATGTCATTCATATAAAAATATACAATTGATTTCTATATTTCTAAAACTAATTACACTAGTTAAGAACAAAAAGGAAGTAAAATAAATAAACTTACAGTTTATTTTCTTTCAGCGAAGTAGGGAAAAAAAGGGGGGGTCTGCGTCAATTGGAGGAGAGTGGTTAGGGCGGTGGCGTTCAGGTGGCCAGGGGGAGGAGCTGCGGCGGTTGCGGGCGTCGGATGTGGGTCAGGGGGCAGGCGGCGCTGGAGGAGTTGATGGGTTTGGGGAGGGTCGCGGCGGGCTGTAGAAGAGGAGAGAGGAGCGAGTGGCGATGGCAGAGGAGGAGGAAGATGGAAGGAAGAGATCGCGGAAGTGGGGGGCGCGGTTCTCAATGGTGAACGGCGGCGGAGGGATGAACGGAGGGGCTGCTTCGACTTCCTCGATCGCGATTTAGGGTTGACCCTTTTTTTTCTCTGTTTAATTTTGACGGAGGGAGAAGTAGAGAGAGGGGGTGTAGGAGAATTTATATTATAATTTATTTATTATTTTCTTTCAAAAAGTTTGATTTTAATCCTACCTCGAAATCAAACCCACCGACTGTCGCCCCTAGCTAACTACCCCTATTCCGAACACAATGGGATAGGTATCGTAGGCCAATTCGACTGTTTGAATCAGTTTCCGTTGAATTCAAAGTATAATTCTTTATATATTCAATTTAAACGAACAATTCAAATTACCAGGGTCACATACTAACTCGAAAAATTCCAGAAAAATATTTTCTAGCTTCGTATTTACGATACGGTCCTAACAAAACTAATTTCGTCAGATTCTGAGACCTTCTGAAAAATGGCCATTTTTCAGTCGATTAAAATCAACTAAAACTGGTCAAACGCGTTTTACTTTGCCATGCTCACATATTGATTCGAAAAATTATGAAATTTGAAACCTAGCAATAACTTTACATTACGGATCCAACAAAAGTGGTTTCGTCGAAATCCGAGGTCGTTTGCATAAATGCTATTTTTAAGGGCCTGAATTCCATAGCGACTATTCAGAATATTCAACTGGACATATCTTTTGATCCTCGCTATGAAATTTTGATTTTTCGGATTCGTTGGAAAGATAGTCACAATTAGACTCCATTATTTTGGTTTCACTAAAATCCGGTTTATTTTGCACCCGGTACATTCAATTGAAAATTGAAATCGAATTATTGAATTACCGCGCCATTTTCAATTCCTTTTATAAATATAAATATAAATATTTATATTCTAACAACGATCTATATAATATATAAGTTCGAATTTCATTCAAAATAAATTTCTCGTCGATATTATTTAAAACAATTCATTTTAAATAATCTAAATTCGCTAAAATTGCCAAAATAAAATTTTTAAACTGACCCAGATTTCCGGGTTATTACAGTTTGCAATATAATACAACTAATTCATTATTTCCATTTGACTTGTAATTGTCATTTCTTTATCTTATGTTAGTTTTCTTCAGTTATCAACCTACGTTATCCACTTTTGAGCCATATATCAATAATAATTTCCATATAATGCAAATTAAACAGAGCATTAAATTTGATCATAGACGTTTCCTATTTAAAACCTATATCTACAGCCATAAATCAATTTAACATTCACATATCAGAAGAATTTAGAAGTATCGATGGACATACCAGAAAATAAGTGGAAATAACATAATAAGAACTTACCTAACAATGGTAGCCGGGCATTAGCGATGAAAAATAGCCATCGGCGACTATCGGTAGCCATTGCTAAAAGCCGTAAAAAAAATACGGTCATCGACTCAGTAGCAACGAATATAGCGATGACTTCACTGCCATAACCCTGGAATCAGAGAATCGGCATTAGCCGCTGTTCACCTGAAGCCGAATGAGCATAGCTAACTATTGCTAAACATTACAGAATTAAGAACTAAATTTTGCAATGAAGTTGATTTTGAGCAATCCAACCAAACAAATAACTTAATATCTTTATCTACTTCATTTGCAGCGCATACGAACTCAATTTCACAACTACCACCATCGCATGCATTGTATAATCCCATACATATTCGCACATAATCAAACATACAATGCAAATATCAATGTTTACATAAACTTTTCATCAAAAACACTAATATTCCACCAACCAACACAATTATACTTACAATTACTCATGTTTATCAAATAAAACATCAACAAGTCAATCAAATTCCATATTAACGATCAAGTATCAAATCCATCAGCACAAACCAAATAGTTACAAAATAAAATAATAAAAATCCATCATAAATACGTCCATACCCATTCATAGTCATCATATCCCAACCCTTCGTCCCTCCACCTATCCTCGCTAGGTATTCTCCTATGTTATTCTATATATGCTGCAATCTGCTTATCTAGCATTCATGGTAATCCTTCTATCTTCTGCCAATCATTAAACTTTATCATCGAGCTATCTCCTCCTCGCTCTGGGATCTTTTATAATCTACCTATGTCATCATCACCTATAAATTAGTTTTTTTGGTAAGACCACCTGTAAATAAGTTGACTGAGGGTTATAATTCATGTTCAAGGATTAAATAAAACTTATATATTAGTTAATGAAGTAGTTTATCTCTTGATTTCCGTAATTGTAATGCTTATTTCGCGAAGGCAGGTTAGTCAAAGCATTCCATATACATTTCGACTCCTCAAAGGTTAACTCACGGCCAATGGCCTATGCCACTCCAGCTTTCTACTTTCATATCCTTCATGCGATGATGAATTGAAGTTTAACATAATAAATATTCAATTTAAAACTTACCAAATGTAAAATAAAAAATTAAGCATATTTCCCATCAAAGATTATGTCAACGTTATCTTGAAGCAAGACATTTATCTAATAAGATATCATCCAAATTATACTATGTTGGTACCAATTAAGAATGTTATATTTACTTGGAACATCAGTACGTACTCCAGTTTTTTTGAGGAAAACGGGTGTGTAGCAGGCACTACACAGCCGGTTACACGTAGATGCATAAAAGCTAGTAATAATATCTGGTTGACAGGCCCAACCAGTAGCAAACTAAGAACAGACCGAGATGGTCATATATAATACAGTCTGAGGAGTACTAATAAGATGTACATATAGCAACCACATCATAGCTGAGTGATAAATACACTACCAAAATAGAACTACATACTTATACTTGATCACAGAGGAAATAATGAGATGCTTTCTTGAGATCCAGGCGAGCAAGGCTGGGGGAGGGAAAGTCTGAAGCGAGCGTGCCTGACCGAGCCTGTCCATAATTCGAAGAGATGCAGGATTTGAAAACAAGTTCCCCAGAATAACTTTGGATAGTACTTTATAATTTCATATATTTCTTCGCTTGGTCAAATCCATGGTGGTTGCATACTTTCTTCTCTACTAGCAGAAAATTATCTCTTATAAAAATATAATTAGGATGGAGAAAACACTGATGAAAATCAAAATAGAAGAAAAAAATCCTTTTATATCATAAATAGATGCTCATGTTTCTTCCATGCAATAAAGACAAGCTTGATGACCAACCATACTCCAACCCAAAAGCATCTCATATATAGAAAAATCACTAGTAGTCCATAAAAAAGAACGAGCACACAATTTTTTTTGAAACGTTGCATGTTTAACCTCCTTCATGCCACAGAGTTTTCAACTCTTCGATTAATGGTTCTAGATAAACATCAATTTTGTATGTCGAATCATCAGGGCCAGAGATGATAATAGCGTATGGTATTTTTATACACATCCACAAAGGAAAATTATAAGGAGTAACGATAATATGCCAAGAAAAATATTTACTACCAAAATGAAAAAAATAATGAAAACAAATTTGTATATAATCAAGTCTGATACTACAGCTCACTACAAAAAATGTGGGATATGACTTATCGAAATGTTTCCAAGCTTCTAAGTCAGATGGATGCACTAAAGTTCCCTCTCTTTTATTTTCTCACTGTACCATCGCATATGAAATACCGTAGCTGAAGGCACATATAACCTTTAAAGTCTATAAGTGTTGAAAAAATAACATATTTTCTTATATGAATCTTCGTTTCATTTTGTTTTTCATACTTTGTATCTTTCCTCATTACGTATTTTGAAATTCTTAAGATTAATGTCATCTTTCCAATACAACATGCGATCTTTTATATATGTATTTATCTTTTGGTCTAGAAGATCAAAAATCGACATAACTATTTTCATTTTATGATAGGTACTGCACATCAAATTATTGGGTGGCATACGTCATTCTTCTGCTTATACAACTGTTGTAAATCCAGTTTCATACTGATGTGATCAACATTTATTGATAATTTGATTTTAGTTTTACAACCATCCTACAACGACCTCTTAGTAGCATTCAATAAGTCATAAAAAAATTGCTTCCATGTTTTGTTTGTCTTCGATATTAGCATCTTCATTGTCGAATTGAATGGTATGGAACATTGAATGCGCTGCATTTTTCACTATACCTTCTATTAAACTTTTCATAACATAATTTTCTCTAACACCATAGGATTTGATGTAGGTTCAATAAGTACTCCATGACAATCCCACGAATAATAATTTGGAACAAAACCATGTTTATACAAATATACTTTTGTTATATCTAGTTTCCAATGGTTCAAATGTTGGCACTTACTAAAAGGGAAACATAGTTCTTTATTTCGATTATTATATGTTGTTAATCTAGTAAGTTCATGTACATCATTGTAATAATGTTCTTTCATCGAACCTTTCATATCGATTCCGACTTCAACATCCAAGCACAATCGAGAAAATAACTGAACACTGTTATAACTTAAAAATATATGTTAGTAATTTTGACAATACCTAACTTCTTTCTAAAGTAAATTAAAGTGTTTTGGAACTAAAGACTTAATGCACTACACTTTTGTCTAATTTCGATAGTATTTCACTTCACTTTTCTTTATGTATGTAACTTTGGTTCAGTTAGAGTAATGAGTTGTTTGTCGTGTAATATCGTTTTAGGGTTTCAGGGGAATAAGGGTAATTACCCATATAAACCATCAGTTATGTGCATATATATATATATCCAGGCCATTGTAGCATTTTTACATTATCAAATAATATTACAAACTTTGCTATTAATCTTTCGATCAACATTAGTATGGTATTAGAGCCATATCCTGACTAACGACAACTTCTTCCACATGACCAGCATTGCTTTGATAGCGTTGGCTTCTCCTCTCAGTTTACCTTCATCATCGTGGAAGATCTTTTCTCAAGATCAGGCCGTTCTTGTTTAATCAAGATTTCCGTACTTATCTTTAGACCGTGCCATCCTTGACCACCAGTTTCTGGCAAGCTTGGTTGCATTGGTCCATAGATCATCAGCTATTTTGCATCATCCGATCATTTTTCCATCCTGGCCAACGAAGAAGTATCAACTGCTCGATAAGCTCCAACCAGAGGTAATGAGTTCAAACTAGCAATGCCAATCAGAACACATCAGAGTAAAGAAAAACAATCAATCCAAAAATCCATATAATATCAATACAATTAGATGAAGAGTTTTATCTACTATGAAAATGTCAAATTAGCACAACACTCTTGGGATACGGCCTGGAAGAATATATCAATGAAACAACGTCCATACCAGCAAAGAAGGTTGCAGATACTAATGGAAACCTAACTGTCAACATGGGTTATACCCATTATAAGCGGCAAGATAGTCTGTTATGTTCTTGGATATTTTCATCTACCAATGCCAAGCTTTTACCATAACTTATAGGATGTAAAAGCGCACAAGAAATCTATGACAAGGTGGAATAGATATTCAACACACAATCGTATGCACGTATTATGCACCATCGAAGACAACTGAATACTATAACTAAAGACACTATGGTCATGAGAGAATATCTTAAAAAATCAAATCATTATGTGACTTACTTGAAATCGTTGCCTATAAGATCTCAGATCCAAAATAGGTCCTAATCCTCTTGGATGGCTTGGATGATGATTATGAACCAATAGTTGCAATTATTTCCTCACAATAACCACTCCAACTCTTGATCACATCCCCTCAACACTAATTGCTCATGAAGATAGGTTAGATGTCAAAAAGCAATGTTCAGAGCTTTCCATCAACTATGCCTCAACCGCAAGGAAAAAGGGTGAAGAAAGATGACCAAACTTCAAAAACAACCAGAATAATCAGAGAAACAATACTGGCTATCGTGGCAGAGGAAGAGGCAGACGGAACAACAATAAAAACAATAGAATCATATGCCATATATGTAAGAAGTTTGGTCATGTTGTCAGTAAATGCTATTTTAGATTCGATCAAAACTTTTCTACAAACCAGAGAGGAAATAATAATAAGAGGAGTGGACATCCCAATGCAAACATTTCACATACAAATTCTAATAGCAAAAGTCAGACTGATAAAATAAGAAATCAAGGGGAAGAGACACTTACCAGAACTAATGGCTTACGGAGCGAGGAGTGGTTCCCTGACTCTTGTGCTTCCAATCACATCACCAGCAATTTGAATAATCTGAACTTAGGAAGCAGAGAATAAAAAGGTACATAATTTGTTCACTTAGGTAATGGTATCCCTATAGATATCACACATACTGGTATTATCACAATTCATGGAAAAAGAGAATTATACTAAAATAATTTACTTGGGGTTCCAACTATTAAGAAAAACTTAATTAGCGTATCACAATTTGCCAAAGATAACCATGTATTCTTTGAATTATTCCCTAATCATTGTCTTGTAAAAGATTTAACTAGTAAACAAACTCTTTTATAGAGTGGTATGCACAATAATAAAACAAACCTTGATAGAAGATACTGGCGTAATATGTCCAGTACTGATAATAATAACAAAAGTATCTTTTGGTTTGTGGAATTGTAAATTAGGTCATCTAAGTATGAACATTGTAAGGCATGTACTAAAGAGTAATAATATTGATTTCAAAAATACGTCTCAATCTTTTTTCTGCACTACCTGTCAAATGGGAAAATGTCACAAACTACCATTTCCAAACTCACAAACTGTGTACAATAAACCTCTGGAAATGGTAGCGGTTGATCTTTTTGGTCCAGCTCCTATTACATCAGATTACAAGTTTAATTACTATATATCATTTGTTGACTCCTTTTCAAGATTTACGTGAATCTATTTTTCTGAAGTCAAAGGGTGAGATAGGTAATGCAGTTATTCAGTACATAACACATGCTGAAAAACAAACAAATCATCTAGTTAAAGTTATACGGTCAGATGGAGGTACATAATTCAAGCCCCTAAAGCAATACTTCAATAAAAATAAAATTCAACACTGAATCACATGTCCACATACCTCAGAACAAAATGGGATAGTTGAAAAGTACAGACACACAGTGGAAACCGGTTTTACCCTCTTGGCTCAAGCAACGATGCCAATAAAGTTCTAGCCAGACTCCTTTGATACTATAGTCTATCTCATCAACAGGTTACCTACAAGTGTGTTAAAAAACATCAATCCAATTGAAAAATTATTCAACATCAAACCAAATCACATGTTTCTGAGAAGCTTTGGATGTCTGTGCTTTCCAAATTTAAGGCCATTCAATACTCACAATCTAAGCTTCAGGTCAGAACCATGCACATTTTCAGGTTATTCTCAAAATCAAAAAGGGTACAAATGCCTAACTAGCAAAGGAAAAATCGTTAAATTCAGACATGTTGCATTCAATGAACATGTCTATCCTACTGCCAGTCCTGAAGTGAAGACTACAGAAAAGGTCTATAATGCCAGAAAAAGTATGCCATTCATTTCCATCAATCAAAAAACAAATGACATGTCCTCTGATGACATGAATACATCACCATTTCAATACACTATACTAGACATTGGACAAGGTCAAAGTGCAGAACTTCAACTCACAGTGTCCAATACCTACGTCAGGTCAAACTGGTGACAATCAATCAGAGGACAACTATTTAGGCAATCCAGACTATACTCTCAGTCAACATACATCCAAGTCTGAAGAGAAAAAAGGCATGATCAAAACATAGAATCAAGTGATACAACAACTATGAACCCTGTAAATAATGGATATCCTATGATTACAAGGTCTAAAAGAGGACTTTTGAAACCAAAGATATACAATATAACTCAGGAGTCAGAAGGGTGTGAAGAACCGACTACATTTCATGAAGTTAACAAGCATCAGCAATGGAAACTAACCATGGATGAAGAATATGCATCATTATTAAAAAACAGGACATGGAGCTTAGTACCAAGGCCTAAAAACAAGAATGTCCTTGGAAACATATATACATATAAAAAAACAAGCCCAGATAGAACAATATCTAAATACAAGGTTGTGCTGGTAGCCAAATGGTGCACATAACTATATGGCTTTGATTTCAAGGAGACCTTCTCTCTAATAGTCAAGCCAACAAAAACAAGGATAGTATTAAGTATAACACCTCATCAAAAATGGAGAATAAGGCAACTAGATGTGAACAATGCCTTCCTAAATAAGGAACTTCATGAAGAGGTCTATATGGATCAACCTCAAGGATATGAATCAGACAACAACGTAGTATGCAATCTTCACAAAGCAATCTATGGACTAAAACAGGCTCCAATAATATGGTATGAAAAAATAAATACTACTGTACACACACTTGGATATAAGGTTACTAAGTCTGATAACTCTCTATACATGAAAGTCAATGGCGTGCATACTGCACATATCTTAGTATATGTAGATGATCTAGTTATTACAGGAAGTCATAATGAAGAAGTCAGTCATGTAATTAAGTACCTGGACAACACATTTTCTATTAAAGATCCAGGTAATTTGAGCTATTTCCTGGGAATAGAAGTTATAAGAAAATCTGAGTCATAACTAGTGCTATGCCAAAATAAATACATTTTAGGGATACTTAAAAAGGCATGGATGGACAAAGACAAATCTATAGAAACTCCAATGATGCGCAAGCTATATCTATCCAAACATGATAATGAGACATTTTCGGACCTTAAATTATACAAAAGCATTGTGGGTTCCCTACAATGCTCCACTATAACAAGCCAGATATATCCTACAGTGCGAACAAGGTGTCATAATTTATGCAAAATCCCAGTAAAAGTCATTGGAAATTTGTTAAGAGAATAATGAGGTATCAACGGTACCATAAATCATGGCTACATTTATAGAGCAGTAAAGAGATAACGGTTAAAACTTACGCTGATGCTGATTGGGCCTCCGATCGTGACGATCGAATATCTACATCAGGCTATATCGTCTATTTTGGTGATTATCTCATCTCCTGGTGCTCCAAAAAGCAACCCACAGTTTCTCGGTGAAGCAAAGAAGTCGAATATCGTAGCATAACCAGTACATCAGTTGAAGTTGCCCAGATCAAATCACTGTTAAATGAAATCGGAGTTTCTCAAGCTCAAAAACCAACGATCTGGTGCAATAATTTCAGTACAATATTACCATCCGTTAATCCAGTACTTCACTCTCGAACAAAGAACACAAAATTAGATCTATATTTTGTAAGAGAAAAAGTAGTAAATGGAAGGTTCGAGATTAATCATCTACTAGCTGAATTCCAGCGAGCAGACACTCCCACGAAGCCATTATCTAAGAAGAACTTTGAAAGATTTAGAGATAGCGTGAAGATTTCAGAATCTTCAAACAGATTAAAGAAAGGAAATGTCGGCATAGAAGAGGAATAAAACCCCAACTATGTTTGTCGAGGGGTGTTACAGTAGTGAGCTATTTGCCTTGTATTATTGTATTTAGGATTTCAAGGGAATATGGGTAATTACCCATATAAACCGTCAATTATGTGCATATGTATATATACATATATATGAGACCAATGTAACATTTTTACATCATCAAATAATATTTCAAACTTTGTTATTAATCTTTACACAACCTTACTAGCTTCCAAAGGGTCTACTGTTCTTGTTGTTGTTTTCGTATTTTTAAAATAAATTAAAGCCTTTTGGGTGTAAAGATTTCGTGCACCACACTTTGTCTAATTTTAGCACCACTTCTTTTCTCTTCTATAGAAAACTTAGTTTTTTTGCATTTTGCAAAATAATTAAAGCCTTTCGGGACTGAACGCTTTAGTTTTTAGTTATTGTAAAAATAAACATTATATTCATTTCTTGATCTTTATGAAATCTACTTAAGTAGAATATACATTCTTGTTATATAAATTTCTTTACTTAATAGAAAATCAATTTTAGTACAATATTTATTCTTGTTATATTTATTCCTTAACTTGTTAAAAGATTGATTTTAGTAGAATATTTGTTTGTTATATTCGTTTCTTAACTTTATAGAAAATCGACTTTAGTAGAATACTTGCTATTGTTGTATTCATTTCATAACTTAAAAAAAAATGATTTTAGTATAACAGTTGCTGTTGTAATATTTATTTCTTAATTTTTTCTTTCAGAAAATCTATTTCAGTAGAGTATTTTTGGTTTTTATATCCATTTCAAATTTTTAAATATTTTATTAACTAAATTTCAAGTTATAAATTGTATTTATAAATTCACTTGAATTTTCATTTTATCAATTTCATAAAATAAATTTGAAGTTAGCACTTGTAATATTAAATTAAAATAAATTTATTTTGTACTAGCCGCTAACATTTATAATAAACATATACTAATTAATTAAAAAATATTATTTATGTTTATCCATACATATCAAGCTTCTTATTAATTAATAATTTTACACTAATTTTTGTGTAACTATAGAAAACACGATTTATATTATAACAAACATTCGCGTAAACTTATCAATAAGCAGATAAATCAATAACTATATGTCAATTTTCGATTTTAACTCAATCCCAATTTTTAGTTTTAAATTAAATAATCAAACCACTAGTTAATATACCCAAATCAATAAACGCACTGTAATCATCAAGTAATACAAAATAATCATCAACTTTAAATCCATAATCAACTAATTCTCTGAATTAAGGTTTTAATTATATCTCTAAATCAACTAATACATTATTATCATCATCATTAATAGTTATTTTCAAACCCATAATTAACCAATTTACAAAAATAGGGTTTTAATCATACTTGAAATCAGAGAGGAAGGAGGCAGCAAAGAGCTAACGGATGGCAAAAGGTGATGACTACGACTGCAATAACAATTGCGGATGGTGAAGGGGGTGATGATAGAGGGGTGTGATCTTTTCTTGGAACAAGGGCATTTTGTTTTGTATGATAATTATTGAAATGTTATCTGGTTCGCCGATTTGTTTAAATAGGCTATGCTTCGGTTTGGCGAGTCGTCCCTTTTTTTCACGAATGGTAGTCGGCAAACCACTATCGTTATAGCTAGCCTTCGTTGTAGTGTAGGAAAATTGATTAAAGTGTGAATGGTGGATGAATCCAATCAAAGTATCAAGCTCTAAAAAAGGTTTTAATCTATCATCAACGGTGCAAGAAAATAACTTCACATGTGAAAGTAAAATCAAATTATATTAAATTTAAATCATAAATCAAGTAGCTATAATCACCATAGTCGATAAATCATAGAAGTTAAAATTACATGTTCGGTGTTTAGTACAACAACTTCACTAGATATATTCGTGTATACTGCAATTATCTGTATTTTATGTATCAAGAGATCATAAAATAATTCAATTTAATTCCTTTATGATTATTTCTTAGGAATGTTTCACACATCCATCAATTTTCCTAATATTATATATGACCATTTTACTCCTGAAAATAAATATTTTTTGGTTATAACTTTTGTTAAGATCCAAATAAAATGTTCTACATTATTTTAGGATGGTGGTCCCTCATTCTATAGAGCGACCATGTAGGAAAATCGGGTAATTTGTTAAAAAATGATGGAAATTTTTATTTTTTAAATATGCTAGCCAGAATTGAAGTAGATAATGTGTTGAGTTAGCACACCCATTAGTTTTAATAGCTCTCTCTCTATAAATATGAGCTAAGGGGAGACATTTTAGAATCTGTTTCATTTCATATCATCACAAAATAATAGATTTGCTCTAATTCGCCATCTAGTTCATCAATTCTCATGAGATTTAATCTCGTACCTACTCTAATCGCAAATTAGAGGCTTGGCCTTTTTTTTGGCTATATCTCATCATTTTGGTTTCGTTCACATTCGATTACTTGCTGTTTGAACCGAACCTCTTTTAAATCTAATTAAATTGGTTGATTTGGTGAGTGATTATGATCTTTCACTAGTTATGTTGGATTATATGCTTGAATTATGTAATTTATGTTGGAATTGTAGTTTAAAGTATAATTATATAGTATCTAACTAGATCTCATATATAGCCATAATCTAACCTAATTATGCAAATAGTATATGAATTGGCTAAACCTTGTATTATATGTTGTAATCAAATATATGATTAATGTAGATCCATGTTTCGATTTTGATTGTTAATCAAGTTGAATGATTTGGTAGTGTAAATCAGATGAAATTATGTTGATTGCATTATTTGAATCACTGCTATACTTTGATTCGATCCAAGTTTTAAATTTTTTTCTACTAGTGTTGTGCTTGTTTTAGGACTTAAATCAATGATCGAACCATATCGGGAGTAAAGTTCATTGAGATTGTGTAATGCTTGGAGGATATGATCTAGAGCATGACAGGACCATGTGTGTCGCATAAGAATTAGAGATGAGTCCATGAGCCGGTGGCAACTCATATGAGTCGGGTATGCACTGAGTCATAACGAACGCTCAAATGTAGCAACGAGTTATATAGATAGTAAAAGCATGATTTGAAGACTTTTTAAAGCTTCGATTCAATGGATATGCCAAGTATTGAAGGTCAAACGAGTCATCTTTAACGATTTGAACCTTGAGGCATAAACTACAAGACCAAAAATATATGAAGTTTGATTTAAGGTCATGGCATCAACAGTACATTAGAAGGTAGAAAACGGTAAAATAGAAAATGACTAAATAATTGACTCTGCACCAAGTCATATGAGTCGGATTGGTACTGAGTCATAGAGGTGGCTCTATATAGGTTGCAAATCACAATGTAGAAGCTAGGGATACTGATGATCATGCTTGAGATGGTTGCTCTTTCATATCTTAACTTACAACATCATGAAGTTGGTGTTCTTTTGACAGAGACTCATGTTCGAAGATGGTAGTTGGGTATGGAACTAAGCTACGGATGATGGACCACATGAGGCTGAGTAGTGAAAAATCTCTATATTAGGAGTATCAAAGAATCTTTAATAACTTTGAGTGTTTTTGTACACTCGAAGCATGGGAGCTATGAGTGCGGGTGCCCACGGACTAGTAGTGATGGTTATTTACCTTGGACATTCCTGATTGGATGTCTAATGCTGGATTTTGAATATTGGAGGCATATACCGGGCAGTATAATGGTTTAAGAGTAGGATAAGAATCAGATTTCCATTTGTTCCCGGCAAAGTGAGGATGGTCATATAATTTATCATACATTCTGGACTTTAAAAGGTGATAGCTAGGAATTGCTTGATGGATTATTTGGTTTCTATGACTGCTATTTTTGCTTAGCTACCAGAGTAGGTACTAGAGCTAGGACCAGGGTGCTGATTATATTTTTCCATCTATTTTGTATTTGTATCCTATATTGTTTGATTGATGTTATATCTTATTATTATGTCCTAACTCTTTGGTTGTAGGGACATGGTAGATATGATTTATATTCCTTTGCCTAGTTTATATACCACAGTACAACTTTCGATATTTATTTACTTCACCAGAATATTGTTTAAACCAAGATTATGTTATTCTGTTTCCTATTATCTTCTATACTCTCAGACTACATGATAGCCTTGGTCACATTTTTTGTACGTAATTAATCATGGAGAAGTTGTGGCACATTAACCCCTATTTATAGATATTTCCATCATTTATAATTTTTTACTCTAACATGCTTGTGGTGAGAAAATATTGTATTCAACTTATATGAGATTTGTATACATAACACAGTGATTTTATTTGAGATGGTTTTCACTAGTTACTACTCACTGATATTCGATTGTATATGTTCTATATTATGTTTTATCTATGCACTGTGAGATGTATGACAAATTTCTATGCTTCTTCTTTAATGATCGTCCCATATCAGTCGGGTATGTCAGTGGTGCTACCTTCTACCATTTTATATAGGTGGTATGAGGTGGTCGTTAGATATGGTACTAAAGCTTTTATTACTTAATTAACCGAAGTAAATGCTTGGTCTAATAGAGATAAGAAAGAAGTTATCATCTTAGATTGGACAGAGAGTATACCTTAATGAGGGATCGTATTTGTTAATGCCATTGTTTGAAGATATATATGCATATATATATATATATATATATATTATAGACATAGTATTCATGGACGGAGGTATGGCTAGAGGTACCTGGGCTGTAGCCCGGGTGATTTTTTCTACAAATAAAACACAGTATGTATTATTCAACGAAGTAGTCCAATATACTCAGATCTTGTGTGGCCCAACAAGGCAACGCCATAACATAGAACAACGCAGAAGTTCTCTTTCCAACAAGCATCGGAAAACCCAACTAAAGCTGCTCCATTTGGGGACTAAAACAAGGGTAAATTTCTTATCTTTTGTGTTTTCTAATTCTTTTTAATCATTAGTGTCTTATCTTATGTTCATGAAATAGTTGAAAGTTTCAGAATACTTATCGTATTGTAATCAACTAATACCCTAATTAGCTCAATGATTTTTTATATAATTCTATTCAAATTTAACCGATTAGTTGAATTTATTACTTTTATCTTGATGCGAGTCAAAATTGGTATTGAAATTGGAAAACATTTATGTTAAACTAAATAATTTCATTTATGTTTCATAATTTATTAATCGTTGACGCGTAGGATAAATATCCGATATCCGCCCGTATCCACAGATAAGAATTCCCGAAAATTATTTTGGAAGTGATATAGTAGTAGTTATGTCAGAAAGTATCCGTTGACAACCCTAATTGTATCTATTTTTTGTATATGTCTAATCCTGCATGAAAGGTTTACATGAGTACCCATGTTTTTGTAAGCTTTCACTGATACATAATTAAAAACTACTAGTTACAAATTTTGGTATTATTTAAGTCTTTTTTCGGTCTCTTTTACTTAGCCTGGGTCATAACAAAATCCTGGCTCCATCCCTGATAGTATTGTTGCATGCATTTAAGTACCTTTTACATCTTTCCTATGTTAGTATTTACCCATTCTTATTATATATAAAGAATGAATCGGAAAATGAAGAACACTTCAGGTATAACTCTGCTTTGGGGGTGAAAGAAGTAGCAGAGTAGGATGTTGCTACACCGAAGTATCAGGATATGTTCAAGGCTATAAAATGGCATCAATGATGAGGCGAATTCAGTTAGCTTCTGGAATAGTGATAGGTCTGTTGGAACTGGTCTGCCCACATCGAAAATTATGCATGAATTTCAAAAAAAAAAATCCATATTGTATCTTTATTGGGCCTATAAATTCTAATTATTGGGCCTATAAATTCTAAGACTTTTAAAACATTTCTAAATTTGGTTTAAATAAAATCGTACGTTTATTAATTTAATTTTTCTTGTAATATAAATTAATTTATTTAATTTACATATGCATGTTATATATATATGGGGTGTGTGCGCGCATACGTGACATAATAATCCATAAAGGGTATAATATGTCTGCATATAGATACTGGATTTATAACGCAACAAACACATTTGCTCATTTTGTATATATTGTATGTTGTTTATATATATGCATAAATAAATATATATAATATTATATATATATATAATATCATTATAAAAGTCATTGTATATTTATTTGTCTTTATGTGTGTAAAGTATGCTTATATATATCTTTACCTCTGCAGTTAAAGTGCTTAATAGACTCAATGCAGCAAAGGTGCAAAAGATCATAGTAGAGATAGAGTAGGAAAATATATAAGTGATGATTAAATGAAAATTCAACACTCAGTTTAATTATAATTTGTATGCTCTTAATTTATATAAAAGAAAGTGCAAATACATGTAAATAAACATAATTTTTTATTTTATTTAATATAATATTTAAGTATTTTTGTTCGTAGGAGTACAAGTTAAAAACTTCAATTAGAAGAACTATTTGAAAAATGAATTGTATAGATACTATTTTTAGTTCATTTTTTTATACAAGATACAACAGGAATAACAAAATATAGCGGAAATAATGGGATATATTGAGCATAGTGTGATATAGTTGGAAAAATATGTATTGATCTGAAATTATTTTACGACATGCATTCATTCTTCTAAATAGTCATAAATAAGTGAATTTGTGATATAAACAAATATATCTCTTCACGTAACATTGTTCCCCAATCTTTAGCTTTTCTTTGAAATTTCCCACTACAAGAAAAATAGCATATTCCGTCACCAGTCATCGGAATACAATATACGGACGACGACGGCTTGTACCGGTTTCAACGACACATTTCTGACGGTAATATCAATGCTTTACAACGATGATTTCGGCGGTCTTTCGATGTCTAAACATGTCCATATGGCTATACAATGGGAAACGAAAAGCCGTAGTTGGCAGTCGAAAATCTAGAACCCAAAAGTCATCGTTTGCCATCGGAATCTGGGTTGCTTTTTTTATGTGGCAATTAGACACACATCCTTATTTCAAATTTTGATGTAAAGCGGCTTCCTCCCAAACTTTTGATACAAAGTGGGTATCTTTTTTTTGTAGGCAACGTGTTTTTTAACATTTTCGGCGCTACTGTATAAAAAAAAATCAGAAAATTGCAAATATTCACGGAAGTAATCTGCAATAAAAACTGAAAAATCGGCAATTATAGTGAATAGTTGCTTATATTAGCAATTATTCATCCATATTTTTGTTGAAAGGAAGATGAATAATTGCTGATATAACGACAATTATATATAAAATTGATGCGTGGCTGATGAATTATTGTTGATATATCAGCAATTATTGTATGAAATTGCTGATATATCAGCAACTATTTTAAAGGTGATGGAAGGCTTATAAATAATTGCTAATATCATCAATTATTGTATATAATTATTGATATATCAACAACTATTTTATACTTGATGAAAAACTAAATGAATAAAAGGTAGATGAAAAATTGCAGCAAAGCCTGCAATTATCACTATAAATTATTGATATATCGGCAATTGGTTTGCAGTTGATGCAAATAATTGGGAAAGTTGCTGAAATATCAGCAACAATCATAAATAGTTGCATTATTTGCTGCAATATACCAGAGCATTTATATTTTTTTAATCATATTTTTTTGTTGTTTTAATGCACGAATATAATGGTGAATGTGTTGAATTTTCGTAAAGTTTTTTATTGTTTTTTGTTGATTTTTTGATGATTTTCAAAAAATAGGGTCCTACTTTATAAAGTTTTTAGATAGAGAGTTTTTTTGTATTTTGAAACTTATTAAGGACCTGAGCTAAACTTACCCTTTTTTATTATAGCAGCCATTCCGCCTTGCAACACACCCATACCATACAATATAATTTTCAGCTCATTTCACAGCTATTTCAAATACACATCTTAACCATAATCACATATTATATACCAAAATCAACAATAAATATAATTAACATCAACATAAACAACAACATGCATAACAACAACAATAACCATAACCACATACAAACCATCATCATCACGTGATACATACAAAATACAACATCCATCACCATTAGCAACCAGTTATATATAAAATACCATCAAACAATATATATAAAAACCTCCACCAACTTCATCATCACAGTCGAACAACCAACTCTATCAACAAGATCAACAAAAAACCTCACCCACTTATACCATGCACAAATAAACATACCTATCACGGGGATTATTTACCTCCGGAAGCACCGGATGACGAAGGAAACGCGTCATGTTGTTGCATATACTCTTCCAACATCTGATTCAACTGTGTCATCAATATGCTATGAAGACGAAGCTCCTTCTGTTGATTTTCCACCACGGTCCTCAATGCCCTGATGTCCTCCATGTCCTGCTGCTTCTGATAATCCTATTGCACTGCCCTGGCCTGCAAATAAAAAAAATATTGTATGAAATTACAACTTGTATGACATTTGTGTATCTTTTATAAAATAATTTACATTTTTTAATTACTGCTTGGTTCCCATAACTAAAACGCATATTCCACTGTGTCGGCTCCATGATCGAATACATAATCGCATCCTTCTCTTCTCGAGTCAGGTTATCACGCTCCCGCTCCTTTAGCGTGACCGCCCTTCTCTTCTGGAATTTTTTCTTACATTTCTATTAACACAATATTATTTTCATTCTTCAAAGGCGATTAATTATACCACTAATATTAATATATACACAAAAATTTGAAATATACACCCATATTCCTGGGTAGCTTTGTCCACATCTTCTCATGAATACTTGAGGTGGCATTCTTCATCCGTCTGCTTCGCTGCAAGCGTATGCTCAAAAACCTCAAAATATGAGACTTCACGAAGACGTTGTCTCTCCTGCAATAAATATTAGATATTACTAATTATATTATTTGTGTAATAATTTTTTAAAACAAAAATGAAAGAAATACAACAATAGTTTTGCCAAGTCCTCACGATGATGTTGGAAAGACTTAAAACTCGCACGATGAGTCACAAGGTTCTTGTTTCTATTTGCGGAGTTCCTTTACGGCTCCTCTTACAATTTTAAGTAATTATTGCACAATCCGTAAATAGATGTAAATAAATTAACGACATATATACGTATATTTTTTTGAGAGATAAATTACCCTAAAATCATCATTGTTCCACCAAGCTACCCGAGAATCTCACCCCATGTCGCCTATCCAGTTAGGCTTTTTCCAGGCTTTTCTAAGTCTCGATATCGTATCTCTGTAATTTTTGGCGATCTTGGAACTCCAATTCTGCTTCACAACATTCTCATATGCATCCCGCGAATCTACCACTCCCTGCACAATGGGAAATATATACAAGTTGTAATGATGTATTAGTAAAATGATATAACTAAACTGTACTGATATATAAATTTAAACTCACAACAAAATCCTGCCATATAGCCTCTATAACAATATCTAGAATCAAACCCCATCGCGGCCAACACTCTGTCATCCTGCTCATATAAGACTGCTTAAAAATATTAAGAACTGTAGCAGATGGCTCTAACTCGAACCCCCTACATTAAATTTTAAACATAACTTTACACTATTTACATATCACACAGAATGTATTTCTACTGTCATGTGCTATGAATTTTAAAACTTACGACCCATCGGCTTTTGGTTATAAATATACTATAAGACGGGACGGAGGCTCTGAAGGCTCGGTGAGATCATCCATGTTTCCTCTACGAGAAGAAGAGTGAGAACCGGAGTAGGAAGAGCTACGTCAATGAAATAATGACATAATCCCTATCACGTACATAACAGTTAATTACAACAAAACATATATTTCATTATGAGTAATGATATAACAATCATATTCAACACTTGTTTGACGGGACCAAAAATTCTCTAAGTGACGTAAAAAAGTAATTTATAAAAGAAAATATATGCTAATTTTTAATATATTTTAATATTTTATTAATTATTTTGCCATGTTCATTCTGCACATTTTATCGAATAAGGTTAATGCAATAATATTGTTGTCATGGTCTAATTTAGTCAATAATAATAATAAGACTCGTGCATTCACCGTTATTATACAAGTAAATATGTTATACAACTCATGACTTATATATACATGCACAAGATAATGGTATAAACAACGGTTTAAACATATACACATCATCACAAATTATCGATGTTCCATTAATTCACCATAACATTTGAAATAGTTAAACCAAGAGGTACTATAAACCAATGCTAGGCTATTAAAAACAATTCAATCCCTTAAAAGCCCTAATCATAAACTTATTCAATTCTAGGTTTAGGGTAAATCTTGATTTTTTTTGCAAAAATTAGAGACACTACTTGAGATTGGAAACAATATAGAGCATCTAGGCAACCGTGGAGGATCCGGGAAATTCAAATTGAAGATTGGAGGAACAAAATTGGGTTTGAGGGGTTTTTGGTTATGAAATATGTACTGTCGAAATGTGGAAAAATTGTTTGGCTTTGCCCAGTAACCCGTTAATTTTCAACGGCTACCGACGGCCATCGACGACGACATTATTGACGGCTTTCGACGACTAAATTATTGAATGTCGTTTCCTATTGCTAAACGACGAGCCTTCGATAGCTGTCGGACGATCCGTCGGCGACCGTCGAAAATGTGCTATCGAAATATACATTGTTTCTAGTAGTGTCCAAATGCATGACTTCATATAATAGAAAGAACAATAAATAATGATGGAGCTCCAGTTGCCAAAGAGTATATCACTAAAAGTATATGTATTATGTCCGTGGCATTTGACAATTAATAAGTTAAGTACTACAGTTCAACATAAATATGGAAAGTTATAGCACAAAAGGGCAAATCAAATTTCCTGTCCCCGAAATCTTCTATCCCCTGTATCCAACCAATTATGGATTCTTGATTTCCACATTTTTGCAATTCAGCTCTTTTTTTCTTTGACTTAATTGTAAAAAAGTGAAAATTAAGGATTCTGGTTGGTTGGGTATAGTGGGACAGAGAAATTTGTGTACAGAGGATTCGCTCTCACAAAAGGGATACTGTGCTAGTAAACCAATTTCATGTCAAGCTGATGAGGAAAATCAGCAGATTTGACTTTGAAAGCTAAACTATCATTCACAACCCATGAGTCTGAAACGAGACCAATTCTTCTGTCCCCATTTCTCCTGTCCCTCCAATCAAATCTTCTCATTTCCGCTTTTTTACATTTAAGCCCCCCAACACTTGAGGGAGCAAAAAATGGAAATCAGGGGGTTGTAATTGGGTGAAACACGGGGGGACAGAGAAAATGAGGATAGAGCAATTGATTACTTCAAAGCTAGACTGCTGTTCACAACTCATGATTCTGAAAGTGCCCTCCATAACTCCAGGAATAAATTTAGGAGATCGGTACCAAACTGAAGCAACAGCACGTTAAAATAAGAAAGTAGAGCTGGCAATGAGTATCCGAAAAATCCGATATCCGTATCCGAAAATATGAATAATATCCGATATTCGAAAAGCGGATACGGATATCCGATATTCGAAAATATTTCCAGGTACGAATACGGATATGACACTATCCGTATCCGAAAATTATCCGACTGTTTGGAATTAAATATCCATATTTTTTTTCAAATTATTCAGCCCAATTTCAGGATGCAGCCCAATTCAAGATCCAGCCCACATTTGGTATTTGGCAAAAGAAAGCATGCATGTATGCACCTTTTCTTTTATGTTTTTTTCCAAGCCTGCATATATTAGAGCAGTCGACATCGCATAATTAACTATTGGCACATGACAGGACAGCGGTCTTGAAATTTCAACCAAGTTAGTCGGCTCTGCAATTAAAGAATGAAAATTAAAGCATTAAGAAATGGAATCAACTTGTTTACAACGTCAAGAGCATCTTGAACAAGCAATTTTGGTCTATGGTGTGGTTTATTTGTAAATTAATTTATATTAATGAGTAACAAACATATCATGAGTAATAATAATATTGATAACACCAGCCATAGGCTTTAAAATAAAACATGAATCATGCAAAACCAACCAACTAACAATTGGTAAATTTTCTGTTTTCATACGATAAAAGTTTATTGTCAAATTATTCATATATGACAAAACTATTGCCCTTTGTTGTCTATAACTTCGAGCAAAACTAAAGGCAACTTACTGTATATGCTTTCTCATACAACTCCCACAAATTATATACGACTCCCACAAACTAAAGGCATATAGCGGGGCAAGAAGCATAGAATTTGGTGAAATATCTTACCTTCAAAACGAACTGTATAACATATATATAGGACGGTTACTCTAATATAACTATCAATATAACATTGCAAAACCGTATAGCTATATATTAATTAATCTCAGCTTCAATAATCTAAGTAACAAATAAATATTGATCCGTGTAAATATTAAACACATATGCTTGCCAGTGTGGAACAAGTCATCTGGTGATACAGGGCCTATAGTCAAAGCCATATTTCAACCATCAAAAATAAGTAAGCACAAATTGTCGACCATGTCAATTTATTCATTGAGAATGTTCTTTTAAATTACCAGCAGTGCTATAGATGGAGACCTCTTTGTAGATCTTTCAGCTCTTTAATTAATTATTCTTCGAGAAGCCGTTGCTTCCACGTTTTGAAAGTTTTTATTGAAAAGAAGGAAGATAATATCAATGTATATAAAAGGAAAGAAAAAGAAACAGATAGATGGTCAAATATTCTTCATTAAAAACACTGTCATGTATGTTATATATGATCAATAAGATATATTTAGAATATTATTTCAGATATTGAACGTAGAGAAAGTGAAACATAATACACAAATAGTATTTGCACAATACCATCATGAGTTATTGTTGTAGCGTTCTGTATATAATTACAATACCATTATGAGTTATTGCTGTAGCGTTCTGTATTTGCACAAATAATATTGAAATCAGATTAGAGAGAATGAGTGGGGAAATGGATGGTGAAGATTAAAGGGAAGAATTCACGTGCAATATAAGAGGTGTAGCGGAACGTTTTATTGAATGACTAATCATATGTTTTCATTATATGCCTCACTAAAACTTTGAAATCCCCTATTGTGTACCTAACAAAGGAAAAGAGTACATATAAGTTTCACATATTAACAATACATATATAAACAAATTTACAACAATAATTACAATAAAAACCACTGCGGCCCAAAGCCCAACTAATTCAAATCTCCTTCTTCATCGCAACTGTGCTAACCAGAATCATACACCTTAATTCCCTATCGTCTCAACAACATACTGTTCATCGGCGTTCTTCTTGTCTTGGATCCATTTCTACGAACCAAATAATGAATCTCCTTCTTGATTAATGCTGGTTTATTTGAACAATGCAAGCTCCGATTAGAGAACACCCTTGCGTTTCTCTCTTGCCAAATTGAATAAACAGCAACTGTAAATGCACCGAATGCAATGTCCTGCAATTGGTCCTTCGTTTTGAATGTTGATCAGAGAAGTGCTGCCTCATTTCCAAACTACAGAGAATATCAGGTTGCAAGTGGAGTTTGAGTTTAATTGATCTCCATATAAATGTTGAATACTCACAAGAAAATAAAAGGTGTCGTGATGTTTCCTCGTGTGTATTGCAAGGAGAGCATAATGTGTTTGAAAGAATGCCAAATCTTCTTAATCCACTCTTTGTGCTAAATGCGTCTAGCGTCACAAGATAGGAAACGAAACTCATTCGCTTACTATTATCGAATGCAAATGACACTGTAAATAGGTTTGTAAACCCCTTTTTCTCTGACCTTATGCCATGTTGTATTGAAGGAGAAAGATCCACCATTGCACCACTCGTATATATCATGTTGCCTATCTAGATATACTGGAATAGTCTGGAATTCAGCTGCAACTCCACGATTACTTGGATGAAGCAAAGGAATCAAGGCAGAATTACCCATAAACAAGCTGACCTTTTCATCCAGATTACCAATCATTTGAACTCTGTTCATGCCCACGAGATCTACCAAACACTTGCAATTGAGCCAAGGCTCAAACGATCATGAGGTACTACTACCATCAAAGATTATTTTATTAAGTGGTTGTTTACTACTCGTTCGTAAACGTAGCATAGCCTTCCATGTAGAAGATGCATTGTTGTCAATAGTGTAACAGCCCGCATTTTACGTATCGGAAGATCATAAAATATTTTTATTTGATTCCCTGAGGGTTGGATCATTCTCATCTTTTAATATGTTGCTTATGGGGATGTGAGACATGTCCATAATTTTTACCGATTTTGTTTGTGACCATTTTACCCTTGTCAGTCTTGTACAGGGGATAACTTTTGACTTAGGTCGAATCAGAGGGTGAGACCTGTGCCATTGGAAAGGAAATGATGATTGTCCTTCTGTAGAGTGGTTACAATAAAGATTTGGCTCAACAGTTTGGGAAGAATTGTTGTTTTATGGTTTTTATTTGGCTGTTTAGGTTTGGAGAGCCACAATGGGCAGATTTGGAAAGGCCCATTAATGGTCTATTGGAAGGGTATAAATAAGGGGTAAAGGATATGGGAAATGGTTTTAGTTTTCCATTCTCTCATTTGGAGGCCTTATGCTCCTCCTTCCTCTAACACCTTTCCACCATTAAAAAACATAATCCAAGGAGGGAAATCATAGATCTACACCATTGGAAGTTAGATCTACATCAATCACTACAAGAAATTTGGCCTTTACCTACCAATAAATATGGGTAGGTAAAGAGAACCTTTATCTACCAATATTCAATGATAAAATTTATTAATAGGTAAATATTGTCAATGTTATAAAATTGTTGAAGGATGATTATCTACCAATAATTATAGGTTGGTAAAATGTATTATCTACACCTACATAGAAGGGAATTTTTTTTTGCGATTATCCCCTACATTTTTCTCATATCATTTTAACATTTCGTTAAAATTAATGCTGAGTTGTGTGATGATGTGTCAAAAATGTATATTCTAGCAAATTTTTTGAATTGAAGATTTCATTAACATATCCTAGCAATGTTTTTTGTAAAATCATTTTTTTAATTGATTATTAATAATTATTTTGAAATATGAAATAATTAACAGTTAATGGAATGATAAATTATAATTAAATTGTTAATAATTAATGTTAAATAATCATTTATTAATAACTTATCATACATTGTTATTTTTTCCAAACAATTGACTATAAAAGTTTTAACTTTAATTATTTTTTAAATATTTTACAATTTCACACTAATATGTCATCATCTATATTGACTAAAACATATTTTCTCTAGTTTATTGTAGAGTCGCAATCCATACCATCATCTTAGCTTATTTTAAATCAAATTTAATGGTACAAATCTCAATCCATATGATCTCTTTTGTGATCTCAATCCACGTAATCTCTTTTGATTGACCATAGTATAAACCACAAAAACTGCCACTACTAATAAATACTAAAAATCTTGATGACAACCATTTATTATAATTTCTATGTCTACATATCTTAATAGGCAAATTCTATTTGTACACCTTAAATTGCTTTAAATATACCATGCTTTTTTTTAAATCATATACACCACTTTTTACTTAGTACACACCGTGCATATTACTAACCTATCCTCAAGCCTGAATAGAACAAAATAAGTTTCTCATTTAGTATCTTTCTGATGTGCATTGATCGAACTAAGGAATATTAATTTTTAAAATTAATGAATTCACTTTTGCAACTCAAATTCAAATCCTTAATTGGATTTATATATATTTAATTATTCATATATTAGAATTTAACTTCAAATTTTGAATAATAAAATATTAATCTACTTAAATTTTGACTTTTAATTCCTCAAATTTAATCTTCTTTCCTTCTCATAGAATCTGCTACGACTTCCTTTTAATTCCTCAATTTCTCCAGTCCTAATATTTATCCCTTCAAAAACTATCTATCATCCATTATTCAGACTGGGCCATTCTTCTTTCCTCCATGGCACCAAATAGCCCTTCCTTACTATTTACGAATTCCCTGTGTTGCGGACAACAACTTTCTTCTTGCCTTCATCGTATGTTCCTCTACCTCTCAAACCTCTGCTACCACTAACTACCTTTGAGGTAGTCTTCTACTTACGATTGTTTGTTGCTTAGTATATGATTTATCATCTTTTTTAACTGATTTTATTTTCTATGTTTTTCCAAGTTTGATATTTGTTTGTTTTCATCTTGATTACTGTGTTTTTATTTTGACAAAATGTTGATTAATGAGATTTAATTTCATTTTAACCATTCTTTGGTTTATATGTATCGCCATGATACTTTTACCTTATTTTTGTTTCTTTTTTGTTTACCTCTACCTACCATCATCTCTTGACTTTATATTCCAAATAATGCGTACATGATGCATTGCATATTACTGAATTTAGGCTCAAGTTGTTTTTTTTAAAAAATTGTCTTTTTTCCTTTGATTTTTAGCATAAATAATTTCTTTTGTTTATTTAGGAACATACGAATCCAATGTTGATGATATGTTTACCATTTGGAAAAACATGGTTCTATTTTTAGATACAAATTAATTGGACCTATATTTTTATTTTTTTTATTTTTATACATGTGCCAACCTATTGCTGTTGATATAGAATTAAAATAACAAAATAAAATGAAGTGTAAACTTTGACTGAAAACTGTATTTACTTTACTTCTTGCCCTTTTATATTTTTTGATACTAATAAATACTATTGTTGACTGAAAATTGTATTTTCTTTACTTTTTGTCCTTTTATATTTTTTGACACTAATACATACTATTGTCTGTACTTTTTGCTTATTTCTACTTATTTTGTACCATTTATGTTTGTTATTAAGGTACTAACATCCAATTTCTGTGTAGTACAAGAAAACAGAGCTGTTATTTTATACCAATTGTGTTTGTTATTTTATACCATTTATGTTTGTTAATTCTACCTTTTTGGAGTTATTTTATACCATTTATGTTTGTTATTAAAGTACTGACAACAAATTTCCGTGTAGTACAAGCAAACACAGGAGTTATTTTATGCCATTTATGTTTGTTATTTGTACTTATTTTATACCAATTATGTTTGTTATTTCTCCTTATTTGGAGTTATTTAATACCATTTGTTTGTTATTAAAGTATTGACATCCAATTTCCATGTAGTACAAGAAAACAGAGAGTTATTTTATACCATTTGTGTTTTTTATTTTATACCATTTATGTTTGTTATTTCTACTTATTTTATACCTTTTATGTTTGTTAATTCTACTTATTTGGAGTTATTTTATACCATTTATATTTGTTATTAAGGTACTGACATCCAATTTCTGTGTAGTACAAGCAAACACAGGAGTTGTTTTATATTATTTATGTTTTTTATTTTATACCATTTTTGTTAATTTATAATTGATTGTCTATGATTATCAAACTTAAATATATCATATTCCTTCCCTTTTCCTCCAAATTGAGATATGGCGTCTAAAGCATTATGGAACATCCTCTCACAGAATCTGGATGAGTCTTCATTTAAGGTTTGTAAATGTTAGCATTTGTGAAATTTCACTAGTTTTAGGACTTTCCTTCTTCTGTATTTGGTTATTTTCATACTTGTGTGTATTTAATCCATTTTAGTTTCAGAAACATGACCAGAAGTAGCGATGCATCAAGTACATGTACCTCTCCAGGGGAAGGTACAGTTTTAAGAGAATCGCATATGAGTTTTAGATTGAATATGATGCTTGTATCATTTATAATGTAAAAATAGAAAAATTGGTTGTTTCCTTATTTCTTAATGGTCTTTTGTAGATGAGTTCAAGCTGATATTATTACAAATTAGTCAATGGTAGCAAAAAAAAAGAATTAAATTGTTTCTTTTCCAATTTACTATGCTATTTTACTATGACAGGTTCGACAAACGACTGGACAAATTCTGGAGCAATAAGCCAATGACTAAAACTAGAGTGATATCATGAGTGACTATGTACATGTATATGAGTGAATGAGTATTTAGTAAGTAGCCAATGTATACGAGTGAAATGTAGGGAGGAAGTGTAT
Source organism: Allium sativum (assembly GCA_030737875.1). Classification (NCBI taxonomy): domain Eukaryota; kingdom Viridiplantae; phylum Streptophyta; class Magnoliopsida; order Asparagales; family Amaryllidaceae; genus Allium; species Allium sativum. Next base: position 45,720 of record JASFAX010002139.1, read on the forward strand.
GTATAAGTGATTGTGTAATAGTGAGGAAATAATATGTGTACTATTCAAAAATGTAATATATATTTATCGGAATAAATATTTGTTATTTGTTTAAATATAAATTCTTTGTTAAATATTAAATTCTTGTAAATATTTATTTATAGTAAATAATGTCATATGACCTAAAAAATGATGTCATATGCACTAATCAAATGATGACACATGAACAAATTATTGTTTGACACATGAACCAACCATTAAATGCCAAGTGTCGGACTTAATATATGTCATGTGTATACTACTACGACAACCATGTCAGCAACCATGTAGGATGACACGTCATCATCCATGTAGGATGACACATCATCAAACACATCAGTTGATGACTCATCATTTGAGTCATAACATAGTGAGGTCCATTGATTCTTTTACCTATTTATATCAATAAGCGTAGGTATAGGCTCTTTCTCTACTAAGCTTTACCTACCAATTTCTACCAATACAATATCTGTAGCTAAAATATATTACCTACCATTATGTTAGTTTTACCTACGCTTACAATTAGTAGGTAAAGGCCTCATTTTCTTGTAGTGAATTAAGGCAAGGATTCACCGGACCAAGGTGATCGGTGCGAAGTGCTTGTTGTCCGGATTCATATTCCTTTGATTTTTGCTTGTTTTGGAGAATCAGTGAGTAATTCGCATCTCTCACACGGATTTAGTGAAGTATGTGAATGTTTAATCATGTTTTCATCATATTTAAGTGTTTTACCATAGATCTAAACCATTATAATTCCATTTTCATATGAAGCACCTTATGATCCATTTAGTAAGTTTAATTTGGTTATTTCTATGTTATTTCATGCGCCTATGCAAGTTAGATCAATAAATTTGTTCATATGTTCATTTTGTCATGATTTGGTGAGATTTATATAACTTGTGATGGAAATCGTTGTTTTCATGTTGTTAGAGATTTCATATCGTGTTTGTGGTCATGTTTGATGAGTTAGACAAGTTGGTTTCATCGAATTGGTCGTTTGGTGATGTTTTGGTAGAATTCGAAGAAGAATTGGATCTGTCCAGGTTTAGGGTCGTGCAAGCCCTGGTCGATCGAGCAGAAGTTGGGTCGGGTCGAGCACCATGTTCAGGTCGAGCATGACAGAGGGGTTGAGCAGAACCAGGGTCGGCCTCAACAACTGGGTCAGTCGGGCCATGTCGAGAAGATTAGGTCGGTCGTTCAGGTGTGGGGCTGAGGGATTGATGTGGTGGATTCGGATCGGGTCGGTCCTATGTGAGAGGTTGGGTCAGTCGAGTTTGGATCTAGTGAAGGAAGTGGGTCGGTTGGATGGAGCTAGTGCAGGGTTGGCTGTGATTTCTTCATCGGGTCGGCCGTGCAATGAGGGGTCGAGCAGAGGAGGCTTAAGTCTCTAATCGGTCATGATGAAGGGTCGGTCACCAAGGGGTACGTCCACAGGGTCAATTTCTAAAAAAATTATTTTTCTGGTACGATTCAGATTTGAACAAAAAGGTTTTAAAAAAATTCGAGGGCAACCCCCCGAGCCTTAGCCGCAGCGCAGT
>JASFAX010002140.1:0-47275 GCA_030737875.1 Allium sativum
GTTAATTTTGTTAACATAGTAAAAAAACAATTTTTATGTTAAATTTGTTAACATAGTAAAAAGACAATCTTTATGTTAATTTTGTTAACATAGTAAGAAGACATTTTTATGTTAATTTTGTTAACATAGAATAAAAGGACAAAGTTTTACATAAATTTTGTTAACGAAACAAAAGACAAGGTTTTTACATTAATTTTGTTCACCAAATTTTTAACCTTATTTTATGAACATAATAAGGTGTAAGTTTAATCTTTATTCCTTATTATATAATAAAATGTAAAGTTTTAATCTTATTTTCATTTACAAATAAAGATGAGGCTTTTATTGTGATTCATCAGAAGTACACCAAAATTTACATCATTGTGTTAGTATAGTTACAATGACACAATTTACGCCGTTGTGTTAATATTGTTGTGATGACACTAATTTATATGTCATGTTAACCTTGTTGTAATGACACAAATTTATATGTCACGATAACTGTTAGCCTACTTTGTGAACTAGGCAACACAAAGTCAAGAAACCAAACATTGTAGGGCATTTTTAATTAGAAGACTTCGGTTCGGATTGGAGAAGAACACTACAATCTAGATTAGATAGCAACAGCTGTTCGGATCGGGTCAGAGCAAACCATCGGTTCGGGTCGGAAAGAGTCCTCTGTTCGGATCGGTGAGCTCCTATTGAGTAAATGGGTAAGGCGTGTCTAACCGGATCGGAGGGCAACTAAATCTCGATTGGATCGGAAAGCCACCTGTTTGCCACGAAAATGGATCGGAGCGGAGCAGATTAGAGAAGAAGAAAGCATTGCATCCAAGCTAATCCGGTTCGGATCGGGTATCCCGATCCGAACCCCTTATCTGCGCGTCTCCGACCCGAACCCATGCTCCCTGTTATTCTCCTGCAAAGGCGCCTGGATATCCGGACCGGCTATGACCAGTTCCTACCCATAACGTCTGTTCCTTTGATGCGTTGTCAACATAATATTTCATCCGAACCCGAAGATGGTGGGATGGACGACATGTGGCCCCGACCCGGATCAAGTTTCAAGCAAATTCACACCTATAAATACCCCGTCTGGAGACAAAGAGAAGGATCTTTTTCAGCACTTTGAGAACTCAACTACCTCCATAACCCGAACTCCATTACTCCCTGAGAATCCAAATCTTCTTTAATTGTTTGTTTTATTCTATTGAGTGAATATAAGCGAGTTGTGAGTGAAGTCAAGTGACAATTACATTGTATTCGCAACTGAATTATTGAATATAGTGAAAGATAAGTGGACGTAGGCATTTCTTCGCCGAACCACTATAAATCCTGCGTGTTCATTTTTATTTTTATATCATTTCATCTTGCTTTTAATCAATTTGGGTGTTAGAACCACTTTTGGGTCTAACATTTTGGTGCTTTCACTGAGAATCCTCATCTAAATTCTTTATTTTCCGGGATCTCTTTCTACTTTTTGGACCGTTGAGTTCAAAGAAGTGAATCCTTAAGTTTCTCCGCTTTTTTACATTCGTTGAAGTGATTGTCAAAGACTCATGGCCAAAGGAAAAGGCAAGGAAGTTCAGTCTGTTCAAGGAAATGGAGCTGGCGAAGATCAGCAACATGCTGTTGTAACAAGGTCTCGGGGGCAGAGTTCAGCAGTAGGAAGAATCAATGCGGGAAATTCGAGCCGACAGCAGGGGGAGAGCTCCGATACGATCCAGGTAGGAGACTCTGAAGCCGTGCATTCCCCCAATCTGAACCGACCCGAGCTGCTCGCTGCGTACCGATCCGACCAGGCACCCCAGCTCCGATCCGATCCGACCTCTTACCTCTGACCCGACCCGATGTATGGTGAAGCTGGAACCTCTACTCGAGTCCCTACGAATGCTCCAATTCCAGCTGCCAGGGTTGGTGATCAGGTCAATCCATCTGCGCCCATCACTCAAGGAGATTTTTCGCGCTTGCTTGACATGCTTGAGAGCACAAGGGAAGCTATGAAAGTCCATGAGCGCACTAATCTCATGATGCAGGAAAATATGAGGCTCATGAGTCGGGAGATTAGTGAACTCCGTCGGCAAAGAACTCCATCGCCGGTTCGTCACACACCAGTAGATCAATCTTCATCTTCCGAGGAAGAGAGGCCCCGTGAACGAAGGCCACTCGAACGACCTCAGAACGTGGAGCAGCTGACATTTGGATCTTTGGGATCTCGTGAGGATATCGCACGAGCAGTAGGAAACAATGACCCCACTCGGGGGCAAAGACTCCAGTCCCCTCCTCCCGAGATCGACCGGGAACGCAGGGAACGGAATCGAGCAGAGGCAGCTCGAAGAAGAAGAGCATCTCCTGAGCAAGAGCCCAGAAGGAACTCGGATACTAGGGCCAGGGAACCTGAGCGGCCCCTAACTAATGCTGATGTACAGGCAATGGTTCGCCAAATTATGTCCGAGAGCCGGAATTATACAAATGAAGACTATGGCATTGAGCGAAGCCATACTCCCTTCACCGACGATATCCTCGACTTCCAATTCCCCCGACGCTTTAACTTGCCACAAATGGACAAGTACAACGGAAGGACTGATCCGGGACAGCATTTGATGAGGTATTCGTGGCTCATGAATGCTGCTGCTGCCCCAGATGAAGTAAAGTGCAAAGCATTCCCAATCTACCTAGAAGATGTGGCATTGTTCTGGTTTACCCGACTTCCTCCTCGTTCGATTTCTAATTACAAGGAACTAAGCGAGCGTTTCATGAACCAGTTCCGACTACATGCCCGAAAGTCCAAAAGTGTTATTGAACTATCGAGAATCAAACAGGCACCAGGAGAATCTTTAAGGGCATATCTTGATCGTTTTAACCAAGCTGTAACTGAGGTCAGTGACCCGCATGAGCCCACTATTCTGATGGCATTGAAGGAAGGAGTCGATCCTGAATCTGAGTTTGGAGACTACCTTCCTGGGAAGACACCCCCCACAAGGGAGATATTCTACGAAAAAGCCGATATTTATTTAAGGCGAGAGGAGGCCAGGGCAAACCGAAAAAGAAAGTCTGAGACGGCTTCAAAGGAGAATGTGCAGAGTAATATCGCCGTGAAGCAGTCGGGGGAGAATTCTGGCAAGGTTGAAGTAAATGTAGGAAACAAGGGTGGAAACAGCAATACTGGAAGTGGGGGAAACAACAACAATAACCGTAATTTGAGCGGTAACAGAAGAAACAGAAATAGGGGAAGTGACCCTAACAAAAGACCCCGATTCCAGAACTACGAGAATTATACACCATTGAATGACACCCTGGAAAATATTTACCTGGATACGTACAATGTGTTGCAGTACAAAAGACCGCCACCTCGTGATTCGACCGAGAAAGAAATGGCGACAGGGAAATTTTGCTTGTTTCACGGAACTCATGGGCATTCGACCAATGAATGTCGGCATTTGAGGGATGTAATTGAGAAGCTGCTGCGTGAAGGAAAGTTGGATGAGTACAAGGTTGCCCCGAGGGACAGGGGGCAAGGGGAGCAGGCTCCAAAACAAATCCTACCTGCTCCCAAGCCTACAGCGCAGCAGAAGGGTAAAGGAATTGTCATCAACTCCATTGTAGGCGGACCTCATCCAGCAATCCGAAGTTTCAGATCGATGGATCAATATGTGAATGCTGCTAAGCATCTAGACGTGAATGAAGGTGATGATTTGGAGGATGTCACCCCCATAAAACAACAGAAGACCATGTTTGACGACGTGGTATTTCGTAGTCGAGACAATACTGGGATACAATCACCCACCAATGATCCGTTGGTTATTACTACCACCATTGGGCCGGCCTTGGTCCATAAGGTATTAGTAGACAATGGAAGTTCCGTTAATATTTTGTTCAAGAAGTCATTTGATCAGATGAAGCTTGAGTCCGAAGATCTGAAACCTTGTGAAGGATGGATCAGAGGTTTCAACGGGGCGACGACAGCTCCCATGGGATACATAGAGTTGCCCGTGACCCTGGGGCAAGGAGAACGTAGAAGAGTGCGAATGCTTCAGTTCGTAGTATTGGACGTGGATTCGCCTTATAACGCATTTTTGGGCAGACCTGCCCTCGCTGAATTTAGAGTTTGTATCGCCCCTTGGTGCTTGTTACTTAAGTTCCCAACCGAAGCCGGAACCGGAGTAATGAGAGGGGATCAGGTTTCCTGACGGGCCTGCTATGTGGCCGAACTAAAGATGTTGATGAAAGGATTTAATGCTGAGAATAAGGATGCCTCGTCTCCCTCAAAGGGGGACTCGGCATAGCAATTAGAGAGATTGACCCCGAGGGAGTTGCCCAAAGGAAAGCCTGAAGACCTGGATCCCAGAAAAGATGAGGAACTAGAGGCTAGGAATGCAACTCTTAATGAAGCGACAGTGGAAATTCCCATTGATAAAGCTGATCCGACGAAAGTTTTGAATATTGGTTCTCAATTGGATCCACGTCGTGCTGAAGAATTAACGGACTTCTTGAAGGCAAACTTAGACGTGTTCGCCTGGACCCATGCTGACATGTGTGGGATATCACCATCCATTATAAGTCACAAATTGAATGTAAATCCGAAGCATCCGCCTGTGAAGCAAAAGAGACGCATGCTGGGCCCAGAGAGGTCAGCTGCTCTCAAAGAGGAAGTAGAGAAGTTGAAGCAGAATGGATTTATTCGAGATTCGACATATCCCGACTGGATATCGAATCCCGTCTTAGTAAAGAAGCCAAACGGAAAGTGGCGGACTTGTATTGACTTTTCAGATTTAAATAAAGCTTGCCCGAAAGATAGTTTCCCACTTCCCAGGATTGACCAGCTTGTAGACTCGACAGCAGGTCATGAAATTCTTTCTTTCATGGACGCATACTCTGGATACAACCAAATTCCTATGCACGTACCAGACCAAGAGCATACGAGTTTCATTACGAATTTGGGGCTATATTGTTATGTTGTAATGCCATTCAGGTTAAAAAACGCTGGAGCTACTTATCAGCGCTTGGTAAATAGAATGTTTTATGATCAAATAGGAAAAACTATGGAAGTCTATGTGGATGATATGCTTGTCAAATCAAAGCAGTCTTCCAGTCATACGCAAGACTTAGCGGAAATGTTCGGTATTTTGTGAAAGTATCGGATGAAATTGAATCCTCTGAAATGCTCATTTGGAGTGGCATCGGGAAAGTTCCTTGGCTTTATTGTGAGTTCCCGAGGAATTGAAATCAACCCTAGCCAGATAGCGGCGATTAGAAACATCGAAGAACCGAGGAGAATTAAAGACGTCCAAAGTCTGGCAGGGAAAGTAGCGACGCTGAGTAGATTCATCTCCAAAGCCACAGATAAATGTGTTCCGTTTTTTGATTTGATAAAAAGGGGAAAGAAGAACTTCCAGTGGACTCCGGATTGTGTTGAGGCCTTTCAAAATCTGTTAGAACTGTTAGAGAAACCGCCGATTTTATCAAAGCCCGTAGATCACGAAGAATTATTTGTTTATTTGGCAGTCTCGGCTCATGCTGTCAGCACGGCTCTGGTTCGAGAAGAAGACAAAGTACAAAGGCCGGTGTATTATGTAAGTAAGAAACTAGCAGCGGCAAAGCGCAATTACCCAAAAATTGAGAAGCTCGCTTACAGCCTCCTGATCGCATCCCGAAAACTTCGTCACTATTTCCAAGCCCATCCAATAACCATATACACCGACCAGCCCTTAAGGCAGGTATTGCAGAGACCCGAAGCATCAGGAAGGTTGATCAAATGGAACATAGAACTAAGTCAGTTTGATTTGAATTTTCAACCACGAAAGTCAATCAGGGGGCAAGCTCTAGCAGACTTTATTGCGGAGTTCACCATTCCAGAAGAGGAAGTAATCAATGACCGAGTGGTTAAATCCGAGGATGAGCTAGAGATGAATCCGTGGAAATTATATACAGATGGAGCTAAGAATGACCGAAGGTCCGGAGCTGGAATTGTCTTAGTCACTCCCGAGGGACGGTCGTTATATTACGCCCTGCGATTAGAATTTTCGGCAACTAACAATGACTCTGAATATGAAGCCCTGATTGCCGGGCTGAAACTTGCTAAAGACCTCGGAGTAAAAATGATGGACATATTTTGTGACTCTAAGATTGTTTTTTGTCAAGTACGAGAGGAATTCGTGGCTCGAGGACCTCGACTTATCGCCTACCTCAAGAAAGTGAAAGAGCTATTGAATAGCTTAGAGCGGTACAACATAACACATATTCCCAGAGTTGAAAACCAGAAAGCGGATAGACTGGCAAAGCTGGCTAGTTCCGATAATCCAGAAGAGACTGAAGTAATTCCAATTGAAACGTTGGAGTCGCCAAGCTTTGAGTCAATGGAAATTGAATTCGCTTTTGAAGCGGAACCAGAGAAGGAGTCGTGGATGACTTCAATTAAGAATTTCCTTAAGAATGGGACACTCCCATCGAAGAAGAGTGAGAAAAGAGCTATAGTTCGCAAAGCTACCAGATATGTCATACAAGATGATACTCTCTATAGACAAGGATTTTCTATGCCCCTGTTACGATGTATAGCACACGACGACATCAAGCGTGTACTAAGAGAAGTACACGAAGGTGAGTGTGGAGATCATACAGGAGGTCAAACTTTAGCAAAGAAAATATTGCGGTACGGATACTTCTGGCCAACGATCAACAAAGATGCAGCTGATTATTCACGACGCTGCGATAAGTGCCAGAGATTCGCCAAAATCCCCAGGGCACCGTCGACCCAACTTAAATCAATGGTGAGTCCTTGGCCATTTGCCACGTGGGGAATTGATATCATTGGAGTTTTACCGATTGCTAAAGGAGGAGCTAAGTATGCAATAGTAGCCGTGGACTATTTTACGAAGTGGGTGGAAGCTGAGCCCTTGACTAAGATCACAACAAGAAAGGTGATAAGTTTTGTGGTCAGAAATATTATATGCCGATTCGGGATCCCAAGGACGATTATTACTGACAACGGAACCCAATTTGATAGCACTGAATTCAGAAATTTTTGCCAGAAGTATAAGATAGACAAACGATATACTGCAGTTGCCTATCCGCAATCGAATGGGCAAGTAGAGGCAATAAACAAGGTAATAAAATCCATCCTCAAGAAGCGATTAGAGCGTGCAAAGGCAAAGTGGGTTGATGAATTGCCCCTAGCTTTGTGGGCATATCGAACAACATTTAAGACAGCCACCGGTCATACCCCTTTCTCTCTCTCCTTTGGCTCAGAAGCTGTAATTCCAGTTGAACTAGAAGTTCCTTCCCACAGGGTGACATATTATGACCCGATGACAAATCGGGCACTTTTACTTGAGTCTCTAGATGAAATCGAAGAGAAAAGGGACAAAGCAGACTTGCGTGCAGCAAGACATCGGCGTCAGATGGCACGCTATTACGACAAAAAAGTTCGTCTCAGGACTTTTGAACCAGGAGATTTGGTGCTAAAGAGAGTCATTCCAACCCTTCCTCGCCTTGGTCCGAAATGGGAAGGACCTTTCGTCATTCAACGGAAACTTGAAAAAGGAACCTTCAAGTTAACGACCGTGGATGGCGAAGAAGTCCCCAGAGCATGGAATGCCCAACACTTAATGCGATATTTGGATTAGAAATGCTGTACTTTTTGTTATTTTTCATGTGAACTCTGTAATAAGGCATGCCTTGCCTTGGGAAAATCTGATGATATGAATAAAGGACTATAAAGTGGATGTAGGCTACGACTTAGCTGAACCACTATAAAAATATTGTGTGTTATTTACTTTTACGCATTTACATTCATCAGTTATTCTGTTGTGATTATAAAATACAGGATAGCCCAGAGCCTAAAAAGGTTGAAAACAGTGTAGACATAAAAAGAAGCACAACGATTATTTGTGCAATAAGACATAAAAGAATGAGAAAACGACATTCTTAACTCTAACTCTCCATAGAAAGAGAGAGAGTATAAAAGCGTCTCCGACTGAGCGCTGAAAAAGAAATTCTCTTCCTAACTCTAACTCTCCAGAGAAAGAGAGAGAGTATAAAAGCGTCTCCGACTGAGCGCTGAAAAAAGAAATTCTCCTCCTAACTCTAACTTTCCAGAGAGAAAGAGAGTATAAAGGCGTCTCCGACTGAGCGCCGAGAAAGAAGTCTTTCCCCGTTGAACGACCGGGGAATAAACAGATGACTGAACTCGAACTCTAACTCTCAAGAGAAAGAGGGAGAGTATAAAAGAAATGCCAGAAAAAACGACAGGTACTGACGACACAGGAAGTGCTATCCCGTCAGAGAATTGGGAGCATTCAGATTGCTTGGTTAAGTATTGAATAACTTGTGGAAATTGACTAGGGATACATGTGCATACACATATTTCCCCCTCCACAGTTTCGTTTCACAACTGTAGACATGCATAACTACTAACAAACAAACATTGCAAAAAGTGAATTATTTTTATTTACAGATGAATGAATTTGTACAAGGAAATAGCTAGAAAAGAAAGTGCAGGAGCTGCTTTTGTAGCAGCAATTATTGGTTCACAAAAACACTAAAAAGATACAGGACAATCCACTATTTAGATTTGGAATGAGCCTTGGATTTCTTGGCGGCTTTCTCCGCATCCTTTGCTTCTTTCTCGGCTTCGGTCAAGATTCGCTTCGATTTCTTCTTCCCTGAAGATGCGGTACTGGAGCCAGTAGACTTCTTCCCGGAGGGCGGGGCACTGGGATCAAGAGAAGATTTTTTAGCAAGTTCTTCTGTAATAGATCTAGTCGAGAGCTTAACAACTAACCTTGATCCCGCATCCACGACTGCGAGGGGCTTGAGGACCTCAGGGTCTAGTTCTTCGGCCTTTAATTGCAAGCGCTTATCTTGATCAGCCTTCATGGCAGCCAAGGTAACGTCATCAGCGCTTTTCGACTCTCCAGTTATTGCAACTTCCGGTTCCTCTTCATGCCACCCGTCTCCTCCGTCGTCCTTTAAAGCTGCTATCATTTCTTCATCATGGGGAGTGGTGACCTTAGTTGGCTCACTTCCTTCCCCCAAGTCTATAGAAGCAGCCTTGTCTTCCCCTTCTTTGGCCCTATCAGCGGGCTTTGTCCCAGCGACAGCTCCTTTAGCTACATCTGTCTTTTCGGACGATTCGACACCTACAGAATGAGAAGCAACAGTTATCAACTCAGGCGAAAACAATGGGTCTCTCATCGAATGTTCAATCACGTGGCGAAAGGTTGTAATAGCTTTGGCAAATTGAGGAGAAAAGATAGGGATACCTTCCGAAGACTTTCCAGCGGGGGTGACCACTACCTCTGGGGTTATTTCAGGAATGGGAGATAGCAGAGTTGTTCGGGGAATTCCCGGATTTTCGGGATCATACACTTCTACTTCGGGAGTTGCAGGAGCAGAAGAAGAGGAACCAGCTTTGAGAGTCGTTTTTTGTTTAGACTTCCGTCTCTCTTCTTCCATGGCCTCAGCAATAAGGCGATGCCCCTCAGCTAGGCGCTCCGGTTCATCGTCTCTCAAGTATTTCTCCATCAGTTTATCTTCATCAAGAGAATCGACCTTATGTTCTTCTTTTTCCCACTCAACGATTTGATTCCATACTTGAACCAGAGTGGATGGATAGTCCTCGATCCAAGAAATGTTTCGACGACGAATAATGTGTGCGAAGAATTCAATCATTAGCTCGCCGAAGCCCTGAATATCAGCCTCCGCCTCCGATAGTTGCTTGCGGGCTTCCTCCGCAGATTTAATAGCACACTCCACATTGCCCTCGGCCAGAGCAGCCCTGTTCTCTGCCTCCAACAACTTTGACGCCAAGTCAGCATTCTTCTTTTCTAATTCAGCACTCTTCTTTGCTAACTCGGCGTTTTTCCGCTCAAGCTCAGCATAAGCAATGCGTGTCTTAGCAGCCTCTGACTTGGCCTCGTCATCTTGCTTTTTTAATTCAGAACGCTCCTGAGTATGAGATTCAAGCAAATCGTGATAGCGCTTTTGCATATCCTCGAATTGTTGTTTGAAATTAGAAGCGTCCTTTTGAGCGACCGCTAGCTGAGCTTGAGTGTCTTCCAAATCTTTTCCTAAAGCTTTTAAGGCCTTAGTATCCTCCTCCGCGGTCTTTTGCATTGAATCAGTATTTGTGATTAGAGTGCGGATGATTCTAGAAAGATTGCGTGAATATTTGAACATCTCAGTATATTGTTTTTGCACCGCATCAATCTTTGCTTTGGCCTCATCTGCCCAATTAGACGAAATAGGTTCAAGGGCAGGTAAAAAAGTCAGAGTTTCGAAGTAGTGTTCGGGAAATTGCTCTTTCAAATATGCCCGCTTTATTGCAGTTCCCGCATCTGGTGGGGGAGGAGCAAGGATTGTCAATTCGGTGTCTCTTCCTGAAGAGGATTCTGTAGTCTCTTTGTCTGTCCTAGGTCGTTTAGTAGCAGGGACCTTTTGCTTACTTCGAGACCCGGTTTCCTTTGGAGGACTTTTCTCTCTACGGCGTTTCTCATAGGAAGAGGAGGAGTCTTTGGATTGTGGTATGTCCTCCTCCCTACGACTTTGGTAACCTTTGTATTTCTCTTGTTCCGGCCTAACTGGTGAGCGGGAACGTGAGGGTCGAGAACGATAGGGATCATAAGGTCTTCTCTCCTCCCTACCACGATCATCCCGGCGATCATACTCGACATCCTGAGGAGGATTGGACATGCTACGACGAAGTTTTCTTATATCGTAGTAGGATCGAGACATTGAACCTGCACGATAAAATAAACGAAGTTTAGAATTAATGGATTCATGGAGAAAGAAGTGCAACGAATGCTAATGCTGTGGTGTAAAGTGCATCCTAAGTGGTGTGTGTCCCCCCAACCAACCCGAGTCTGAAGCTAGACTAGTGCGGGCAGGCTCTTTGGCCTTAGCGGGAGTGGTTTCTTCTGAAGAGGTGAAGACTAAAGGATCCTTCCCGAAATCCTCTGAAGTATATATAGTCTCAGGTAAGGGGAGATCCCCCAAACCCTGAAATATGTGATCATCGGTACTAGGAACATCCCCTTCAGAAGCATGAAGTGGCGACTCTTGGGAAGATTTTGACTTGTCTAGAGAAGTAGTTTCCTCGGGGGAAATATACCCTTCACGATGCTTTTCGGCCAGATTAGCCAATTCATCATCTTGTGTGGAAGAGGGAGAAGGTGAAGTTTGAAGAGGAGCTGTAGGAATTCCCGAGCCTTCTCCTGTCTCTGGAACTATCTCCACTGGAGGAATGTATGCGTAAGGGACCGTCCCATGGCCGATGCTACGAAAAACGGATAGCAGCCCATGAAAGTGAAGGTATTCATCTTTAAGGACCTCGTCGATAGTCAAGAATTTTTGATCGCCATTAAGAAGTCGGTGCATCCGATCAAAGAACACCTGATCTGATATCTGTTTGGGATTGTCGACTGCAAACAAAAAGGAAAACAGGTCAGGGTGATGATTCAAGTGTACAGAGTCCGGGTTCAGGAAATCAACGCTTTACTTGATTTTGTCCATCTCCTAGCGCATCCAGACTGTTGCTTTATGTAGAACCATTCTAGTCTGGAATCTCCAGCTTTACTGCTAAATGGTGCAGAGATTATCTTCCTTTTTGGGACTGATTCAAAGTAGCAGAAGGATGGAGTCTCTCGAGTCCGATGCTTGAAATTATAGAAGAAGTGAACGTCATCGAACGTGAGCTCTATGCCTAGGATTTCACGATATGCTATGTACAAGGTGTGCAAATAGGCATATGAATTGGGATGCAGCTGCATGGGGGCAATCCGCATTTGTCTTAAGAAATCAACGATGAAAGGAGAGAATGGAGGAATGGCGCCGCACATCAATCGAGTGACCGTCATATATCCTTCTGGAGGGTTGTGGGGACGGTCAGAGCGTGAGGGCACTAGGGTGTCCCTTTTCATTATTCCATATTTTAGGCAAATTCAAACAAGTCGATCGTTGTCAATTGTTGATTCAACGGAGTCCGAGGGTGATTCCAATATGATGGCTGATTCAAATTCATCGGGTGCTCGATTGTCACCAATCCCTCCTTCCTCCTCAAAACCCAGAGAAACTTCATTCTCTGAAGACACTTCGTCGCTTTCCCGATGACCAACCCCGTAATCTGGACCCTCACTGTCCCATTCTGGATCAGACGAAGAAGATATATCCTCAAGAGTGATTTTGTTAGAAGTTTCCGGGGCTTCTTTCCTCTCAGCTAGACGGGAAGAGCGTCTGGGCCTCATTGTCATAGAACTATTGAAGAAGCAATAGCACGGATTAGAGTAAATCATCCCGTGCCCCCCTGTGCATATGTGTGAGCTAAAGTGTGTGTGGTGTGCGCAAAACATGAGAAGAAAAACACTTAAAAGCATAATGCAAAGTTCTAACGGAGCGACGATGTTCAGAATAAATCTTGATGATCATTTACGTTCATAAGGCACTACCCTAATTGTTCATTAAGTTGAAGATTATGTCAAGCATTGATTAACCCTGGTAGGATAAAGTCTTGTGCTTTGAGTCGGAATATGCATGTCATTCACAATGCATGTCATTCAGTTCGGGTAGGGTGTGCTTATGGTTCGGTTCGGATCGGACGTGCATAAAGCTGGGATCGGCTCGGGTCTGCATATGGTTTGGTTTGGAGAGAACGTTCGTATTTGGCAGTTTAAAACCGGATCGGAATAAGCATTCGGAGCGGTTCAGCAAACGAAAGGATCCACACGTTCTTTTCCTGTCTCTATCTCTTCCTCCAATCCGACCTGGTCGGGCAAGCATGGCTTTCTCCACATTGCATTTCATTCCGACCCGGTCCCAACATATGAACCTATCCTCCCCTCCGCTGCTTCAGCACTTCCTTACCCGAACCGAACCCAGTTCCTATTCTCCCCTTTCTCGTCTTCAAATTTCACTAAACCCAAACGAAGTTAAGCGTTTATATGCTTGAATGTTTAACGCTGGATCCCATTGACCCCCGTTGCTACCTCAAGACGGCGAAGACGCCATCAACGACGATGATAAACGGTGGAGGAGATCCAGGCGTCGGAGTTCAACAAATACCACACTCCAATCGTTCGACTTAACCGCAAATTCTTGCTAAAGTTAGTTATTACGTAAATAATCAGAAGATTCAAAATACCTAGATGTTTTTATTCGAAGATTGAAACGAGAAGTTTTAGAGTTTTTGGAATTTTTAGGAAATAGAGTTTCGGTATAAAGCTGAGAGTAAAAGAAAGGTAGAAGAGCTTAAGTGAGTGAGTTTATATAAGACTTAAGATGGCCCTTTGTATTCCCCGCATTTCACTCCGTTCGGACCGAGTCCAAGTCAGCCCACATCTCCTGGCCCATCAACCCAGTGCAAAGCGAAACAGGAAGAAAAGGTGCTCGAGTCGGACACCGAGCCGAGCCGCGCCATCGAACCGGGTAGAAATCTGTGCATTCCTCTAGCATTCGAATTGGATTTAAAAGAAAAACTAGGAAAGAACATCGCAAACGAACAGAAGTGACTTTCTGACTGTTCTGATTCAAGGACTAGCATTCAAACGACATCAAAGCACGCTTCGTATACAACAGAAGCATCCTTTGAGGGGGCAAAATGTTAGCCTACTTTGTGAACTAGGAAACACAAAGTCAAGAAACCAAACATTGTAGGGCATTTTTAATTAGAAGACTTCGGTTCGGATTGGAGAAGAACACTACAATCTAGATTAGATAGCAGCAGCTGTTCGGATCGGGTCAGAGCAAACCATCGGTTCGGGTCGGAAAGAGTCCTCTGTTCGGATCGGTGAGCTCCTATTGAGTAAATGGGTAAGGCGTGTCTAACCGGATCGGAGGGCAACTAAATCTCGATTGGATCGGAAAGCCACCTGTTTGCCACGAAAATGGATCGGAGCGGAGCAGATTAGAGAAGAAGAAAGCATTGCATCCAAGCCAATCCGGTTCGGATCGGGTATCCCGATCCGAACCCCTTATCTGCGCGTCTCCGACCCGAACCCATGCTCCCTGTTATTCTCCTGCAAAGGCGCCTGGATATCCGGACCGACTATGACCAGTTCCTACCCATAACGTCTGTTCCTTTGATGCGTTGTCAACATAATATTTCATCCAAACCCGAAGATGGTGGGATGGACGACATGTGGCCCCGACCCGGATCAAGTTTCAAGCAAATTCACACCTATAAATACCCCGTCTGGAGACAAAGAGAAGGATCTTTTTTCAGCACTTTGAGAACTCAACTACCTCCATAACCCGAACTCCATTACTCCCTGAGAATCCAAATCTTCTTTAATTGTTTGTTTTATTCTATTGAGTGAATATAAGCGAGTTGTGAGTGAAGTCAAGTGACAATTACATTGTATTCGCAACTGAATTATTGAATATAGTGAAAGATAAGTGGACATAGGCATTTCTTCGCCGAACCACTATAAATCCTGCGTGTTCATTTTTATTTTTATATCATTTCATCTTGCTTTTAATAAATTTGGGTGTTAGAACCACTTTTGGGGTCTAACAATAACCTTGTTGCGATGCCACCAATTTGTATGTTGTGTTAACATCATTGAGATGACACAAATTTACATCATCGTGTTAATATTATTGTTACGACACAAGATTATATGTTGTGTTAATTTAAATATTATGACACAGGATTACATCGTTAAGTTAATGACATGAAAAGTCACATTTTTATGTGTTAAAAATGTAATTAAGTTAAATTTACATTTCATATTAGTTAAAATGTAGTTAAGTTAGAAATACATTTTATGTTAGTTAAAATGTAATTAAGTGAAATTTACATTTTATGTTATGAAAATGTAAATAAAGTTGAAAGTATGTTTATGTTATTTAAAATGTAAATAAAGATAAAAATACATTTTATGTTATTAAAATGTAATTAAAGTTAAAAATGCATTTTATGTTAGTAAAAACATAATTACAACATGATGCAGATATGGTATGGAAAAGTAAGTTCATCTTTTAGCTATGTTCTTTGTTTCAAATGAAACTTAGAAATAAAGGTTACATGTTTTATTTACATCCCTCGATGTAAATAAACATGAAAGAAAGGTACAATTTTAATTGTGTTCCTCACCGCAAATAAAACTAGAAATTAAGAGTTACATTTCTATGATCATTAAAAACACATTTTTAATGTTAATATTTGATGGATTAGGAAATATACATATTTCACTACGAAATATGTTTCACATTAAAAACACGTTCTTTTAATGCCAATATCTGAAAGATTAGAAATGTATAGGGAAACTATTTGAGTAAAATATATTTTGCTCGACATTAGGATTATGATAATATGTTTAGTAAATAGATAAGAAAAGTATTTATTTACACTTAGGTAAATAAATAAGAACAAGGATGCTTAACCCGAGGTTGGATTGAGTTGTGATGTAAACCTGCCCGGACCCGCCCGGCTGTCCAGTAATCACAACAATACCTATCCAATGTGGGAGGTTAAAGCATATTCTAATTGTCTAAATTTACATTTAATATTACTTCAAAATATTTAGTATAAATAAAATAAAACATAGAGCAAGAAAAACATATATTTACATTAGATAAATGAGAGATTAAATAAAATTACATTTTTATTAAGTAATTAAAGTATACGTTTTACATTGTAAATATAAATTACTTTTTTATGTAATTAGGATTATAAACAATAAAATTACATTTTTATGTAATTAAGGTTATAAAGAAAAAACTACATTTTTATGTAAATAGGATTTATTTACATTTTCTTATGTAAATAAAATAATAACAGAAAATGTTAGAAAAGAATTAACATAAGATATTCTTTTTTATGTTAAAAAGAAATATTAGAAAAAGGATTAAAGAACTACATTTTTCAATGTAATTAGAAAAGAATTTAAGAATTACACTTTTCAATGTAAAGAAAAGAAATAAAGACATTTACATTTGTTCAATGCAAATAAAGGATTTAATAAAAGTACATTTTCAATGTAAGTAAAAATATATGTATATATGTATATATGTATATATGTATATATATATATATGTTTTACATTGTAAATAAAATCACATTTCTATGTGATTAAGATTATAAGAACAAATATGTGAATAAGGATTATTTACATTTTCTTATGTAAATAAAAGGGATTAAAAGAATAATTATGTGAATGATATTTATTTACATTTTCTTATGTAAATAATTAAGATAAAAGGAAAAGGTACATTTATTTATGATTAGTGTAAATAAATATAGTAAAAGTAAAGGTAAACATTTATTTACAAATTGTGTAAATAAATAAGAATAAGAAATTAAAAACATTTATTTACAAATAGTGTAAATAAATAAGAAAAAGAAATTAAGTATATTTATTTACAATTAATGTAAATAAATAAGATAAAAGAAGTAGAGAAATATTTATTTACATTTAGGTAAATAAATAAGGAAAAGAATAGAAAAACATTTATTTACATTTAGGTAAATAAATAAGGAAAAGAATAGAAAAACATTTATTTACATTTAGGTAAATAAATAGAAAATAAATTAAAAGGATATATAAAGCATAATTTATTTATAATTAGAGTAAATAAAATAAGAAAGGTAGTAAAATAAAACAAGAAATATTTTATCGTCATTTTAGATGCGATAAAAAGAATAGACTTTTATAAATGAAATAGTAAAACGATTTATATATATATATATGTATATATATAAATTAAATTTAAACGAAACACGCGCGGTAGTTTGCGTATCGACAATCGTAACTTTAAACGGTTATACCGAAAGATTCGACCGTCGGATTTTCCCAAAACAGGAACCGTTAGGACCGCTTTGGGAAAATCTTTCCAATGATATAAATTTCATCAAAATCCAACGGTTAGATATGCGTAAGTCAAATTTGGTTGAAAACAGCGCCAGGGTCGCCCATTGACCCGAAGCGTCGTTATATTAATTTAAGCTATTTTATTTTAAATAAAAATAGAAATAGGTCGTTATTAAATACCAATAACGATATGAAATGATTTCAAGTTATATATATATGCGAGAATCATTTGAAAAGTCCAAGTTCAATCTCATTTCAAATGATTATACGACGTTCTAAGTCGAAAATTTAAAGACGGTGATTGAAGACCAGCGATCTTCACATCGAATGGATGTGTTGTTACTGAGACCCATGAGAGGAGTTGCTACCTTGAAAGGGCTTCAGTGGTGGCCGTTCGGACGAAGTGTTGATTTGTACGGATTTGACTTTCGCTCAGACCCAGAGCGTAAGTTTATAAATGGAATGTATGTCTGACGTTGTAGTCCTTTATACTACATTCGTTGATCTCTCTTAACATATATCTGTTTGGTGGTTGACACCCTTCTCTGAGACGTACGAGCTTAGGGGTTATATATTGGTAGAAATCAATGGTATAGTATGGACTGACAATGTGGCATGCTAAGATGCATTGATCAAGGCTTTTGTTTAAAAGCAGGCCTTGTGGTTGATGATCAAAGCACGGCCTGTTTAGGCGTAGCTTTGTGTATAACATGACTTTGCGAGCCTCACACCCCGGTATGAGTCAAAAACGGGATACGGACTGCAGGGAGTGCACACGTTTCTTTCTAGCTAGAGTGATGTCAGGGCCTACCAGCGCTGACATTTTACTTATGTGGATGATGGATTTTGAGGCGCCTCGTGTTTTATAGGCCGTTGGTGGTCATATTATAGGTCCAAAGGGACCGGGAAGCGTGTGTTCAGGCATAACTAATCCACTGCCATAGGCGGGGACCGGCCCTGAAGATCCAAGGGTTCACTGCGGGGGATCCTGAGGCATTTGCTAGAGTGTCTCGAATCAGAGAGGAGCTTGCCCCTAGCCTCGACTCATGATGGAAATCCAATTTCCAATACGACCTTGCGGTTTTGATTGTAGAACTAGTATTGGCGACATGATATATGGTACCCATGTCGTCTAGGATTGATACTTATGATTGAAATGTTTTTTAAAACATATACACACTAATAATAATATCAAACCCGATTTTATACGTATCAAGCATCTTTTGACCATTATAAGGTAAAACCCTATCCTCTGGTGTGCGTTGCATTGTGTGATGGGACTTGGGTCTTATAATGGTTTCATTTTTCCAAAAAAAAAAAAGCATTGCGCTGTTTGACGATTTCCTTTATTATTATGCACGGCAATCCATTGGAGTAAACCCGTTCCGCGTTAGCGGCATGGTCCTTGGATTTGCCTTATTATTATTAATTAAATTAGTTTAGAATTCTCACACCAGTCCCATGACTGACTCGTAGTTTGTTTCACTTTGCAAACTCGGGTGCCCTCTTTTCCACACGGGCAGTCGAGCAGCTTTTTGCAGATATCTATTCTTTTAGCAGGATCCTGGATCGAAGCCTAAAGCTGTGTCCAGAGCTTAGTAGTCTACCGCTGTTTACTGTATTTTATTTAATGTATTAAATCTTTTGTAATTTATCTTCCGCTGTAATTTTATTTCAATGTACTCTGATATATTCTGTACTCTGATGTAACATTATTGTAATGTAATAAAAGTCTGCTGTTATTGTTCTGATGTATTGTATTCCCAAAGTTAAAGTATTCGAAGATTTCCAACCTTTGGGTCAGACCTGTGTGGTTTATGGTCGATTTAAAGAGCGGGAATTTCCGGGTCTTTACATTTCATTTGATGTTCTTTATTTGTATGATCTCATACGAACTCCGATCGTGATGAAAATAGACCTCCTACTATAGTTTAACATTCCAGACCCAACGAAACTTATTTCGTCGAAATCTGAGTCCGTTTACAAAAATAGCACTATTTTGAATATTAAATCCTTAACTGATTCACAGTTATTTTTCGCACACTCACATAATAACTTTGATTGGCTCGAAACTTGAAATTCTGTAATAACTTGATATTCTGGACACGATGGAACTGGTTTCGTCAAATTCCGAGATCATTTGTAAAATTCACTTTTTAACTTCACAACGTAAAGCGATACTCGTTTGTATTGCGCACGATCACAAAATGAC
Organism: Allium sativum; assembly: GCA_030737875.1. NCBI lineage: Eukaryota > Viridiplantae > Streptophyta > Magnoliopsida > Asparagales > Amaryllidaceae > Allium > Allium sativum. The sequence goes on from JASFAX010002140.1 coordinate 18,994, forward strand.
TCCAATTTACATGAAAATGAAAAATCTTACAATACTTAAACAAGATTTTATAAAATTGGTTTTTTTTTTAAAAAATCCGAGGTCATTTGAAAATTGGCTATTCTTAAATTCATATTATATCGATAAAATATAATCGATTCCAAAATAATTAGATCTATTGATAATAAACTATTATCATATATATTCAAACAAAATTTTATATAACTTCCAAATAGTCTAACTTAGATTTTAAACTCAATATTTTTTTACTCAAGTTAAATCAATGTTTAGTTTATTTAAAATCCTTTTTGTGTTATATAATTAATCGTTATAGTTCATAAACGATTCTATAACGACTTTTTGAAAATTTAATTTGGATATAACTCAAAATCTACAAAGTGAAAACTCGTTTTTTTCTCCTTTATTAGAAAATTATATTCCAATAGATCCAAAAGATTCTTGTTTCAAAGAATTTCGACTTATATTGGACCTTGACACTCAATTAAAGTTCAAAATATAAGACTACGAACTATCACAACATTACGAGCTCGTTTTAAATTTAATTCAATTTGTATGTTCAAACATCATTTAAATAAATAAATTCCCTATTATAATTCAAATCTGAACCTATTGGGTCTTAATAATTTATCTAATTCACATTATATCTCAAATTCAATCATTCTCAGTTATTTCCAAATTAAATTTATTATTTTATTATTCAAATCAGATTAATAGTCAAAATCGTAGAATTCAAATTATTTAAATTCCTGAAACGACATTTAAAACCAATTTCATATGTTCAAACTTAACGATGAAAAATCCGAGTCGTTACAAATCATATTTGAATTATAACAATAATGATTTATTATCAATGGATTTGATTGGTTTGAAACTGATTTATATTTTATCGAGTTAATTTAACACTTGAGAATATCCAATTTTCAAATGACCTCAGATTTCAGCAAAACCTATTATATTAAATCTGTAATGCTTAATCACTGTAATATTTCCAATTTCATGTCAATTGGTTTTGTAATATGATTGTGCGCGATATAAACGTGTATCGATTTATGTTTTGAAATTAAAATAGGAATTTTTCAAATAGTCCCAGAATTTGAGAAACCGGTTCCATCGGCTCTGCAATATTAAGTTATTGTAAGATTTCGAAATTTGTTCCGATCAGACGTTGTATATGCTCGTATGAGTTGTAAATGTCGAACGTTAATTACACATCAAATAAATTATAAAATAGGGGTTGCTTATAAAAGAAACTCAAAAAAAATCTTTAAATAATCTCTGCATGATTTTGCAAAATACTTATCAAATTTCAGACAGAATCTCGGCAAAGATACATTGTCTCATTTCAACCATTTCGGCATGATTTTAAAACTTATTAGTCTTTATCTTCTCCTATTTGAAGCCAACAAAATCGAGGCCTACAACAATCTTCCATAAATTTTATAAATTCAAACACTCCATGAAATCAAACGAAATTAGATTCTTTGAACTCCATAAATCAAGAGGTTCAATTTGATATGCATGAAGTTAGGCGTGATGAAAATTTTGTTCGCTCGTTTTCACACAGCCGAGTTTAAAGCCAGGTCATGCTGGCGCCCAGGCGACGAGAGGGAGAGCCGGGTTTGTCGGAGCGTTCCTGGGATCGAGGCGAGTCTATTGGTAGAGTTTGGGGTTGGTCAGTGAATTTTTTGTCGCATGATTTCCACGTTGGTCGTGACTTAGTGCTGGGGTCGAAAATTGTTGTAGGGTGTCGAAGCAGTGGAAAGGGTGGTCAGCAGACGCAGTTTGGGTTGAGGAACTCGTCGGTGAAGTCTATTTGTCGAACGGAGAGGCGGAACTCCGTGTCACTATAAATAGTGCATGGGTGATTGGGTTTGCGATGCACAGTGTTGTGCAATAAGGGTAAAAATGAATTAGCTGGGGTAATCATTGATTTAGGTTAATAATATAATTAATTAAATAGTTAATGAAGAAAATGCTATGATGTTTACTTAACAATTAAATTAAGTAAATGGTTATAATTGGAATGAAGATTTCAAAGATGCAAAAGGAAAATGTTTAATGAATTTGCGTAAAGCAATTGGTAAATGGATTTTGGCACTAAGTTTGAGTTATAAAAGAGGTTTACAACTTAAGGTTGGTGTTTAGTAAAAATTTACTAGATAAAAGGATCAAGTACTATGGTTATAATTGAAGAAGATTTTCAAATGCAAAAATGGTTTAGAAACCATTTTTAAATTGAATAGTAAACGAGACTTGTGATATTATAGTTAATATCGATTTTTGAGTTTCAAACTATTATCAATCTTAATATAAGAATGTTGTCGAGTTAAGGACTGAGAGGCAAATAAAATACCCAACTTGAATGACTTAATTATTATCCTAGGGATAGTACTAGTTTGAAACAACAAATATGTTGGAAATATTTTATTATTTTCATATGGGAAATATCGCAACTTAATTTGCAATGTTTAGAGATTTAGATAAACTATTGGGCTTTTTAGTAAACAATGTATTGCTTGGCATTGTTGACCAGATATGAAGTGTGACTATACTTATACCATTGGGTTAAGTATATAGCGCTATTTTCTAAACAATGAAATTTGTATGGTTATGTGAATATACTTATTTAAAGAAATAAGTAAATGGATATGGATTTCGAGGAAAAGAAAATAAGAGGTTAAATTGGTTTGGCAACTAAAGTAGATATGGAAACTCAATTATTATGTCCATAAACGCTATTGTAAGCTTTATTCGACAGAGTTTTGAAGTTAAATAAAATGGTTTGGGTTTATATTGTAAACAATATGTCAAATGACATCGTTTTGGCTCATATATAAGATTGGTAATTAGACGTATACCATTTGGTTAAGTATGAAAAGTGAACTTTCCAAAGTAAAGGAAATAAAAAGAGGTTTCGGGAAGATATAGTGATATTTCCAAGGTAAAGGATACAGAAAGAGGTTTTGTGGGATATAGCAATATTTTTGACGTAAAGGAAATCAAAGAAGGGTTTTTGTGAATATGCTTAAAGAGATAAGTGCAAGGTTTTGGTTTTCGAAGTAATGAAAACAAGAGATTTGTGAATATGTTTATCCAGTTGAGATAAGTATAGGGAGTTCAATTTTTTAGAATCGATGAAATATTTTTAATGAATGGTTTAATTAAAGGGCCTGAGATGTTGATGTACTTGATTAGTTTTTATTTGATAGTTAAAGAACCAACTATCAATAAATTCCTTTTGACTTTTGACGTGTTAGTTGGAGCCGGTATGGGAACTGGACCCAAAACCACTTTGAACCAACTTTGCGTTCAAAAACTAGCTCGCAAGGATGCTTATGAGATGATTTAAAGATGTAGATCGTCAGAGCAAGAGGGATATTGCTAGCTGATGTCTTTGTTTAACGGTCATGATTAAACTTGTAGTAGAAATCCCTATGTTCTGGGGTGTTTTTAGTTTCATTCAGTACAGAACGAGCTTGTATGGACGAATGTCTAATAGAGTATTTCCTACAATTCACGTACGTTGGTTTTTACAAATATACCAAGTATGGTGGTGAAGAAGGAAACTTCTTTTAGCTTAACACCCAGAGTATATTTATGTAAATCAATTATTATTTTGGTGGATCTGATAATCTGTCATTCAAAGTTTGATGTGATGTTCTGAAAAAGGTAATCGTGGCCTTTAGCCTCATCAATCGAGAAATGAGTGAAATCGGACATGCATCGAGGCTATGTGGGTCATACCCATATCATCGCTGATCTAGAGAAATTAGTTGTCCCTTTTTGTAGGCTTCGGAATGATACAGTTGTTGATCCCAACCGTGATGATGATATATTTGGTACATTCAAGTTGAATGAGTGGCCGGTTCTGTGGCCGGGTTACGAGATGTTCTTGTTGAAAACCAGTGTTATCTCTAGAGAAAGCTGATCGGAAGGTGGTTCAAAACCTAGTCATGTTGGAAATCCAAATTCCAACAAGAACCGTACATTTTTAATTGTAAACCAACTATGTCGAAACGTGGGATGCAAGCTTTTCGGCTATATTCCTATTTTATCTGTGAACTGATAGACATTATTATAATATCATTAGATTTTCTAATATAAAAGTGATTTGGTTATCGTGAGGTAAAAACACTTATTATGTTTATGTGTGGTCATGTCTTACGAGAGTTCCATTCTTTTAAAGGATTTTATAAAATTAAGTAAGTTGTTTGTGTTGTGAGTTTTATCACTGAAAGTATTCCAAACTGGTTTGGGTAAATTTGCTTTCCTCAAAATGTGCTTGGGTCAGACCGAATATATTTTCTAGGTAGCATTAGGTTTTCTTGTAGCTTCAGGTGAGGAGCTAGAGTCGAGATGTATTCCCATATTTGCTGGTATTAATTTATTCCCACTATATGTGTTGTATTATTAGCAGTTTATTGGCTGATCTGGTTATGTAATCTGATTTTGTCATAATATATATATACAAGCATTTTATCTCTTTGTATAAAAGGTATTGAGATATTATATTTTATTCGTTCCACTATGAGATTATATTCTACTCTGGTTCTGTAGTGTTTATGTTCTTCTTCTTCTATTGTAACCTTTCTTTTTCTTCTTCTCACCCTCTAACTTATTTCCCCTAACTATCCATTTTCTAGTGCAATTGGGGTGTGGCATGCGTGGATAAATGTCATCTTAAATGATACGAAAAATTTAGGTCGTTAAACTAGTCAAGGAAAAGAGGCTGCGACTCCTTTTTATAGTCAATACAAGGATAACCGAGGAAAATTATGAGACAAATGAAACCCACCTTTGAAGGACGAAAAGAGTACAGATTTGGTAAATGTTAGATCCAAAAGTGGCTCTAACACCCAAATTATCTGAATTGGTAGAGATTTATATCTAGGAATCCAAGAAAACACAAAAAACAGACATGATTTATAGTGGTTCGGCATTAATGAGCCTACATCCACTTTATATCTATGATTATACGTGAGACTCAGGTACAATCAGTGATTTCTCTCTTAATCTCACTGTTACAATGTTGATTCACTCAATGATTTCGAATTAATACTGATAAGAAATAATGCAGTGATAGTAATGGTGGAAACAACACTCAGAACTGCCAAAAAGGATCCTGAAAATGCCAAGCACAGGGCTTTTTATAGCTAATATCTATAGACGGGTCGTGGTCACACGTGGCACAAATCCCGAGGATCTCGGACTGGTTCGTAGTTTGATGGAGAAATGGTCAGTATGACGGTTGTAGACAGGTGTCCTTAGATCCTGTATTTTCGGATTGTGGTAGACCAAGTTGTGGTCAATGTCCTTTGGTTCCTGAGATCGGGTCGTGGAGAACTGGCGTGCAGGGATCGGATTATGATAGGGAGTCGCGATCGCCGATGGGCGCCACGAGTCGGGGAGGAAGATGTGACCACGATCGAGTGTTTAAGGGTTTTGACATGCGAGGCTTCATATTTCCTTTGTTGTGAACCTTGGAGGATGTTTTTCCCCCTCGAAGTATGTTTTATCAAGGATGGAACATGCTTCGAAATCGTTGAGCTATCTTTTCACGAAGCGATGTGAATCAGTGGTCGTGTCTGTTTCAAATGTTGTACTGCTTCAGGAGGTTGCGTCCCTAGACTGGTATAAGTATCAAGTTAATTCTCCGATCATTTCTTTATTCATTGGTTGATTTTCATCTTCCGACTTCCAAAGTATATTGCGATCGACTCGTCGAGTAATCTTTCAAATCTCACGAGTATTTATGTACCTTTGATTTTAGTGGCCATTCCTGAACCCAGATCATTGCAATCCCGTACGGTTCGTGACCACGATAAACATCACGGATCAATCATTGGAGGAAACCCCCTTCCAAGCTTTAATGGGCCTTCACAAATACTTGTGGCCCGTGGTATTTCATGGATCAAGTCGCGACAAAAAAGGGAATGCGAAGGGATTTTTGTTTGATTATATAACCCGCTCTCTTCCCTTCCTTTATTCTTTCTCGTTCTTTCACTATCGCTTCCTTCCTCCTCTTCTTCTCTAAAACCCTAATCGCAATTTCCAGAAAACACTTTCATCCCATAATTTAAAAAAAGGTAATTGTGCTAAAAGTACTCCCATGTGATTTTATTCTCGTTTCTCCTTGTTCCTCTTGAATTGTTACCAGTACGACGACGGTGGTGGTGAGAGTTTGGGCATGGCGATAGTGTTAATGGGTTTATGGAGGAAGAAGGGAGATGGCGAGGAGGAAGACAAACTTTACTAGGCTGTTTCATGAATGGGGTAGAGGCTCGGGTCGTGATTGTAGTGAGATGGAGGGATTAAAGATGAAGGCAAAGTACTGGCAATGAAAATGGTCAGTGGATCGGGTCGTGAGAATGGGAAAGCGCCCGTTCATTGAGATGGATAACGGAGTGGATCGTGGAAATGGATAATGGAGCGGATCGTGGGGGTCCTTCACAATCTGTCTTGGTCTTATGAGCTGGTCCGTCCCATGATCCGAAGACCTCACAACGAGCGAAGGCCATTCTCTCGAGTCGAAGTTCTTCCACTATCCTGACCTATATCACGAACCAGCCTCACATCTCAAGTCGGACCAAGCCTCACTAGCCAATACACATATTGACCAAAAATGCACTATAATTCTGGTATATTAACGGATAGTTAGGTTAGAGCCTTCGAGATGAACTTTCTGGACTAATCAACAGCATGACTTTACAGCATACAACGACCAATATCCTGTTTATTTAACTAACTTCATGTTTTTCTTTAATGTACGCACAGGCACACACTTGCACTTACACACATGGGGAACGGGTGATTATATTCTAACTTCTCACGTTTTCTTGCTAACATAGTTATGTCAGATAAGCAGTCAACCGAAATGCTAGAGAGAGATACAGAATCAGAGTCATCAAACCATTATGACCCCGATGTGCTTCCCACAGATTCAGATTGGAAAGATTCGGACCCCGATTATGAGACCGACACCGATATTGAATTGACGACTTCTGAAAGTACATCTCTTGAAGACGAGGAAGAAGAAGATGATCGGTCTCTCGACGAGATCCCAGGTGTGGAGGAAGTTGAGGAAAAGAAACTCACTGATTCTCTGGCTTCCAAGTTAGATGACACAAAGCTTAAGAAAATATGCATAAGACGCGGGATCCCCTGGGACGATGTTAAGACTCCTGGAAGTGAGGATAGACCTCATTCTGCCCCGCCAGGGTACATGACCGTTGGTAGGCTAATGTACTGGGTAGGCGCTATTCCTCCATTTCACCAATCGTTGTTGAGACCTTAAGACGATTGCGCATTACCCCTATGTAGCTTCATCCTAATGCTTACGCGGCCTTGTACACTTTATGCATTGCGTATGCGGAGATTCTACAGACTGAGCTCACTTTCAAAGATTTGAAATTCTATTATTTCTTCAAACACCTGTCCACAACGACTCCAAACTTCTCTTTCTTTGAATCGGTAGCCAATAGGAAGGTTTTATCGGAGGGTGCGATCATACCAGCACTAAAGCACCGGATCCCATCAGAAGTCCGAAGTTAAGCGTGCTTGGACGAGAGTAGTACTAGGATGGGTGACCTCCATATTCTCTCTACAGTTCGTCAAAGCAGTTATAACTTGTCATCGTATCGTGGGATAGACAACTGAGATGACCACATTATCTCCCAAATCACTAACATTTGCTTCTCATGACATAGGTGGCAAGCCGATCGGGAAGGATGAGGAAGAGAAAGCAGAGGCGGAGAAAGTTAGTGTCCCCTCAAGTGCTAGTGCTGAAGTCTCTGAGGTTCCAAAGCAAACTGAGGATACAACAAGTGAGAAGGCTATTCTGGCACTTAACACTGATGCTCCTGCGGATGCCGAATTCACTGGGGCTTTGCAAGACACCGATGGTGGTCATGGAGATAAAGAGGATGGCGTAGTCATCACAGAAGAAATCAAGGATGACGACAACCAGACCTTGGCTGGTATGCAGGCTAGGAAAGAGAAACAATTGGATTTGAAGAAGGAGGAGCAGGACCCTCTATATGTGCCTCCAATTTCGGAGGTTGACCCCATAACTGGGCTGGTCATAAAATTCTCCACCAGATCAATAACTTCACAGCTTGCCTCCCAACCTTCTAATTCTCCCCAGGATCTCTCTTGTTTATAAGAGGAAGAGGAAGAAGGGTGACCGCTCTAATGCTGACAAGGAGGAGTTGGAGAAACAGAAGAAGGAGAAGAAATCAAAATTGTCTCCCAAGCGTAAATAGAATGCACTTATTAGCTCATATTTTTGCTTTTATGCTTTCCACTGGCCAAGAAATGTAGTTGTGAGAATGGCCCTCACTTTTGTTTAGCTTCTTGGTCTTGTAAACCTGCTTTTAGTGAATGAAAATTTGTTTCTTTTGCTCCATTGCGTACCTACAAGTTTAACTTATTGTACTTAGTCATAAACATTCAGATCCTAACTAAGTTAAAATCGAACCATGAAGCATTGCAACAAAAATTTTAAGCAACAAAAAATTTCAAAATTTCTGTAACTGCATAAATATGTGTGATATATGCCCCCAATCAATCATTAATATGATGCCTGGCCAGGGCTCATTGAGGATTGATTAGAGTCATGTGTGCGCCGTCCCTCATTTTCAGAAACGAGGGGTTCGAGTCATTTGGCGGCATATGTTGCTGCGACTTTATACTTTCCCGATCCTTTGGCTGGGATAGGAATTCTCGTGGTGCTAAGTCTCTAGCACCTTTATACTCTCCCGATCCTTCAGCGGGTTAGAGTCCGAGCTCGGTTCTTAGTCTGCTCACCGATCCTTTAGCGAGACAGAAATTCTGGGGGCGCTAAGTCTCTAGCGCCTTTATACTCTCCCGATCCTTCAGTGGGGTAGAGTGTTATCAAGGCAGTTTTATCATGGTGCACCTTCACACCTTGGGGTCGTTATCTCTACGTCCTTTATACTCTCTCTCCAATCTCGAGAGTTAGAGTGCAAGTAGTAGTGTGATTTACCTAGCTGCACCTTTTGGAACTTTGGTTATCGCTAGTCTTCCAATTTGATAGGTGGAACTTTGAATTAGGTGTTTCGAAATCGCTGCATAGTTTATAACGAATATCGAAATGATAATGATTGATGTTAGTTAAAAATAAAAGAGCAGATAAGAAACGGTGCAGTAAAGGTAAATGACACGCGATATTTTACAGTGGTTCGGTCGAATCATGACCTATGTCCACTTTATAATCTTTTGCTCAAGTAACCAGACTGTTCTAGGAAAGACGTGCCTTTTTACATGGTCCTAAAAACAAAAGAGTAAAACTAACAATTTCACGTCAGATAAGGCCGTAGATGCAAGGCATTCCATGCTCTGGGGATTTCATCTCGATCCACGGTTGCTAGCTCGAAGGTTCCAAAATCAAGCCTTTGTAAAATGGAGTACGGTCCTTCCCATTTCGGGCCCATATGTACTGGGGGTGGAAAGACGCGTTTCAGGACCAAATCTCCGGGTTCAAAGGTTCGAGCTTGGACTTTTTTGTTGTAATACCAAGCGACCTGTTGCTTGTGTCTTAAGGCACGTAGATCGGCTTCGTCCCTCTTTTCTTCAACCATATCCAAAGACTCAAGGAGCAGCTCATTGTTGGTCATTGGGTCATAATAAGTGATTCGATGAGATGGTACTTCTAACTCTACCGGGATGACCGCTTTGGCTCCAAAAGCGAGGGAAAAGGGTGTGTGACCCGCTCCCGACTTGTATGTTATCCTATAGGCCCATAGTGCCAAGGGTAATTCATTAACCCGCATGGCTTTGGCCCGCTTCAATCTTTTCTTTAGAATAGACTTAATCACTTTGTTAGCCGCCTCGACCTGCCCGTTCGATTGCGGATGTGCCACAGAGGTGTATCGTTTCTCGATATGATATTCTGGCAGAAATCTCGAAACTCGGTGCTATCAAAATGAGTTCCGTTATCGGTTATGACGACTTTCTGAATCCCGAATCAGCATATAATGTTCCTAATGATAAAATTGATCACTCGCTTGGTTGCGATCGTGGTCAATGGCTCAGCCTCAACCCATTTGGTGAAATAATCCAAGGCCACAATGGCGAATTTTTCTCCACCCTTAGCTATGGGGAGGCTTCCAATAATATCGATTCTCCAAACAACAACAGGCCACGGGCTCATCATCGTCTTTAACTAGCTAAGAGGTGCCCTAGGGATCTTGGAAAACTTCTGACATGCATCACAACGTCGTGCATACTTGGCTGCATCCTTGTTTATGGTGGGCCAAAAATAGCCGTATCGCAATATCTTCTTTGCCAATGTTAGCCCTCTAGTGTGGTCGCCACATTCACCTTCGTGGACCTCTTTCAGTACACGCTTGATGTCGTCATGGGCGATGCACCGAAGGAAGGGCATCGAGAAACCCTGTCTGTACAGGACTTTGCCATGCAACACATATCGGGAAGCCTTCCGGATAATTGCATGCCTCTCACTTTTCTTTGTTGGAAGCATTCCATTCATCAAAAAATTCTTTAGAGGGGTCATCCATGACTCCCTCTAGGATTCAATCTCTAGCACCGGATCAATTTCCATCTGATCTACACTAGGGGACTGTAGCACTTCAATCGGGACTAGCTCCGTATCTTCAGGATTATCAGAGCTAGCCATCTTCGCTAACTTGTTTGCCTTTTGATTCTCCGTTCGAGGAATATGAGATATGCTGTGGTGATCAAAACCGTCCAACAACTTCTTCACTTTTTCCAAATATGATATCAACCTTGGACTCTTGGTTTGAAACTCTCGAGTGACCTGATTCACGACTATCTTGGAATCGCAAAAGATGTCCAGCTTTGTGATCTCCAAATCCTTTGCAAGCTTCAGCCTGGAAATTAGAGCTTCGTACTCAGAGTCGTTATTAGTTGCGTGGAACTCCAATCTAAGAGCATAGTATATTAGCCGTTTCTCTGGAGTTTCAAGCACCACTCGGGCACCAGATCGTCTATCGTTCTTAGCTCCATCAGTGTACAATTTCCAGGCACTGGGGTCAAGGAGTAGTTTTGGTGGGTCGGCTTCTTTACTTACTACATCATCTTCTGGGATGGTAAACTCTGCTATGAAGTCTACAAGTACTTGCCTCTTATCGATCGTCGGGGTTGGAAGTTCAAATCAAACTGACTTAGTTCAATATTCCACTTAAGCAGTCTTCCTGATGCTTCTGGCCTTTGCAGAACCTGTTTAAGCGAGTGATCGGTGTACACAGTAATGGAATGAGCCTGGAAGTAGTGGCGAAGCTTTCTAGATGCAATAAGTAAGCTATACATAAGCTTTTCTATTCTTTGGTAGTTTCGTTCGGCTGCCACTTATTTCTTACTCACATAGTACACCGGTCTTTGCACCTTATCTTCTTCTCTTACCAAAGCCGAACTAATCGCGTGGGATGACACTGCCAAGTACACAAATAAATCCTCATGATCCACAGGCTTAGACAGTATCAGGGGCCTTTCCAGATGATTCAATAGGTTCTGGAAAACTTCTATACAATTAGGAGTCCATTTAAAGTTGCGTTTGCCTTACTTTATCAGCTCGAAAAATGGGATGCATTTATCTGTGGCTTTGGAGATGAATCTACTCAGCGCTGCCACTTTTCCAGCGAGGCTTTGCACATCTTCAATCTGCCTTGGTTCTTTAATATTTCGGATTGCTGTAATTTGATCTGGATTGATTTCAATTCCACGCGAGCTGACGATGAATCCTAGGAATTTTCCAAATGCTACCCCAAATGAGCATTTCAAAGGATTTAGTTTCATCCCATATTTCCGGAGAATCTCAAACATCTCTGCTAAATCGGTAGTATGGTCGGATGATTGTCTGGACTTTACCAACATGTCGTCGACGTATACCTCCATCTTTTTCCCAATTTGGTTGTAGAACATATTATTCACCAATTGCTGATATGTAGCACGACATTCTTCAGACCGAAAGGCATCACTACGTAATAGTATAATCCCATATCTGTAATGAAGCTGGTATGCTCTTGGTCTGGGACGTGCATGGGGATTTGGTTGTACTCTGAGTAGGCATCCATAAAAGAAAGAAGCTCATGAGCTACCGTTGAATCCACCAGCTGATCGATTCTAGGTAACGGAAAGCTATCCTTTGGGCAGGCTTTGTTTAGATCTGAGAAGTCAATGCACGTGCGCCACTTTCCATTGGCCTTCTTTACCAAAACCGGGTTTGAAATCCAGTCAGGGTATGTTGAATCCTTAATGAACCCATTACTTCTCAGCTTTTCGACTTCTTCCTTCAAGGCAGCGGACCTCTCTGGACCAAGCATTCGCCTTTTCTGTTTGACGGGAGGATGCTTCGGGTTGATGCTTAATGAATGACTCATAATTGAGGGAGGTATTCCACACATGTCGCATGGGTCCAAGCGAATACATCCAAGTTAGATTTCAAGAAATTTGTTGATTCTCTAGCTCGAACAGGGTCCAACTGGGATCCAATCTTTAGGACCTTCTCTGGGTCACTATCGTCGATTGGTACATCCAAAGTCGTTTCATTAAGAGTCGCCATTCTGCCCCCAGGCTCTTCATCCTCTCTTCTGTATCCTCGGGCAACTCTCTGGGCGACTCTCCCAGAGTTACTTTCTTTAGTTTCTATGACATTTCCTCCCTTGGAGGGGAAGAAGTGCCCTTTGTTTATACATCTCTTCCTTTGCGGAGCAACTTCAGCTCCGCTATGTAGCATGCTCGTGCAATAACTTGATCTCCTCTGACTATACCTACACCGGCATCTGTCGGGAACTTCAATAATAAGCACTAGGGTCGGTCGGCCCAAGAAGGCATTGTACGATGACTCAATATCCAGAACCACAAAGGGGAGGATCCTCACTCTCTTGCGTTCTCCTTCCCCAAGGGTTACTGCCAGTTCCACGTATCCCATCGGAGTGGTTGAGGCTCCATTAAATCCACGTTTCCAACCCTTGCATGGTTTCAAATCCTTTGGCTCGAGTTTCATTTGGTCGAATGTTTTCTTAAACAAAAAGTTAACCGAACTCCCGTTATCCACTACAACTTTATAGACTATAGCTGGACCGATGGTGACGGTGATCACTAATGGGTCTTCAGTTGGGGAGTGGACTCCAATACTCTCTCGATCGCGAGATATGACATCATCAGACATCGTCTTCTATTGTTTAATTGGGGCATTATCCTTGGGGTTGCTACATTCTCCCACTTCAAAATGTTGTTTAGCCGCGTTCACGTACTGATCCATAGCCCTGAAACTATGCCCTGCCAGATAAAACCCACCAACTATGGTGTTGATAACGATATTTTTTTCCTTTTTGTTGAGCTGTTGGTCTGGCAGCAGGTTGGCTTTGGTTCGGGGCTTGTGCGGCTTGCCCCCTGTCCCTAGGAGTCACCTTATATTCATCAAGCTTTCCTTCTCAGAGTAGCTTTTCGACTTCATCTCTCAGATGATGACATTCATTTGTGGTGTGACCATGAGTTTAGTGAAAAAGAAATTTTTTTCCAGTCTCACGTTCCTTCTCCGTCGAATCTCTCGGAGGAGACCTCTTATACTGGAGAACGTTGTACGTATCCAGGAAGATATTCTCCAATGTATCGTTTAACGGTGTAAAACTCTCAAATGGCCTAGGCCGAGATCTTCTCTGAGAGTCATTCCCTCGATTTCTCTTCCGATTATTGTTATTATTATTCCCCGATTAGCGACCATTGCCTTGATTCTTGTTCCCGACATTAACTTCAACCTTTCCTGAGCTATCTCCCTTCTGCTTGATGGTCACATTACTTTGGATATCCTCCTTATCAGCAACCTTCCTCTTTCAATTGGCGTAAATTTCTTCTCGACGCAGGCGGATGTTGACCTTTTCATAAAATATTTCTCTGGTCAACGGTGGTTTACCGGCAAGGTATCTTCCAAACTCAGTATCCTTATCCACTCTGTTAATCAAGGCCATCGAAATAGTTTGTTCATGGGGATCTCTAACCTCTGTGACTGCTAGATTGAAGCGATCTAGATAGGACCTCAAAGATTCGTCTGCACGTTGCTTAATGAGAGATAATTCGATGACATTCTTAGATCTCTGAGTATGCAGCCGGAACTGATTCATGAACTGTTCACTTAATTCCCTGAAACTGGAGATCGACTGCGCTGGCAAATGAGTGAACCACATTAACGCCGTATCCTCTAGGAATATCGGGAATGCCTTACATTTTACAGCGTCGGAGGCAGCAGCTGCATTCATGTACCATGAATATCTCATTAGGTGTTGGACTAGATCCGCCCTTCCTGCATAGCGGTTTATAGGTGGCATGTTGAATTTCCTGGGGAATCGAACCTCTAATATGTCATTCGTGCAGGGCGTATGACTGCGGCCTATACCCTAATCTTCAGTTCTTTGTCCGTGACTTTTTACCATCATTTGCCTAATCATGGCTTCAAGATCTGCAAGGGTTAGGGTGGATTCGGGATCAACACTTCTTGCCCTGGGAGCCTCTCTAGCATTTCTTTGACATGCTGCTGCAAGGTCTGGGGCCTGAGCAGAACTCCCTTGCCCCATGTTGCCGCGGTCAGTCACGCGACGAGCTAGAGGAATATGTTGATTTTGAGCAAGGTCAATGACGTCTCCATTCCTAGGTGGTAGGACGGGCTCATTTAAGTTATGGTTATTAGTTCCCTGATTAAGCGCCTCTTCGTCTCGAGAAGGAAGTGTCCCAAATTGAAGCTGCTCTATATTCTCAGCCCTTTCTAACGGAGGCCATCACCGGTTTCTCCGAGGTTCTTCAGACGAGGATGTGTGTTCCGGAGAAAAAGGGTGAGCTGGCGCTGGCGAAACCTGCCTTTGAATATCGTTAATTCGTCTTCATAGGGCAGTAATATTCTGACGCAGCAACGAGCTCTCTTGCCTTTGAGCGGCCAATTCATCATTTTGTCTGTACAATGCTTCAATTATGCGAGAGAGATCTCCTTCCGTAGCTGGGGCAGAAGGGTTGAATTAGTCATCATCATCTTCTCTTATACGTAAGGAACTTGAGACAAGTCGAGCAAAAGTACCAGCACGAGCGGAACGAGTCATAATCTTCTTCCCAGATCGAGTAGTGGTCTGATTTCATTACGAATCGTGGTCCCCCTAGGCTGATGGCTCGTGGTACCCTCTTGGCGTCGGTTCATGGTGGTCCCCTGGGTTTGGATCGAGTGAGCATTGGCAGGAAGAAGGGTGGCGTTATCTTGAGAATGGGTCGTTACGCCCTCAGTCACACGGTTCGTGGTTCCTCCAGCGGGTTGGATCGCCCCTTCCACGTCACGATCCGGAGAATCAACCTCGTCCCGCTCCTGAACGCTGTCGTCACGAGCTTCATTTGTAACTTCATCGACCTACAAAGCTCGTACATCCTTGGACTTCTTTCTAGCCATAATACTTTGGATTTGCTGAAATCTTCAAAGATCAAAACAGTGGGGTTTTGGACTGTTTTCTTCGGACCTGACTATCCAAACAATAGAACAACAATCCAATATGCTGAGACTTCGTTATCAGTGAAAGCACCAAAATTTTAGATCCAAAAGTGGCTCTAACACCCAAGTTATCTGAATTGGCAGAGATTTATATCTAGGAATGCAAGAAAACACAGAAAACACACAAGATTTACAGTGGTTCGGCATTAATGAGCCTACGTCCACTTTATATCTATGATTATACGTGAGATTCAGGTACAATCAGTGATTTCTCTCTTAATCTCACTGTTATAATGTTGATTCACTAAATGATTTCGAATTAATACTGATAAGAAATAATGCAGAGATAGTAATGGTGGAAACAACACTCAGAACTGCCAAAAAGGATCCTGAAAATGCCAAGCACAGGGCTATTTATAGCTAATATCTACAAGCGGATCGTGGTCACACATGGCACAAATCCCGAGGATCTCGGACTGGTTCGTAGTTTGATGGACAAATGGTCAATATGACGGTTGTAAACAGGTATCCTTAGATCCTGTATTTTTGGATCATGGTAGACCAAGTTGTGGTCAATGTCCTTTGGTTCCTGAGATTGGGTCGTGGAGAACTGGCGTGGAGGGATCGGATCGTGATAGGGAGTCGCGATCGCCGATGGGCGCCACGAGTCGGGGAGGACGATGTGACCACGATCGAGTGTTTATGGGTTTTGACATGTGAGGCTTCATATTTCCTTTGTGTGTGAACCTTGGTGGCTTGGTCCAAAAGCAAGCCAACAGTAAAATAATCTCCTAGTACAAGTGTCTAGCCAATTGAATTGGAGCAACGATCTTTCAATCTATTCCAAGTAGAAATATCTTATGTGGATTTAAGATTTCACAAGGAGAAAATGCCACGAAGCCAGGTCCTGAATTTAATCAACCAAAAAAGAAAAAGGGATTATGAATCTAGTAAAGTAGGTTTAAACCCATCCTAAGAAGAATTAACCTCATTTGTTGGCAATCAAAGTAACAAATCATTCCATCAGATAAAGATGGCTATGCAAACCTTGGCATGGGAATCAACCTTTGAGAAAGAAATAATGAAAGATTATGAAACCTTTTCCCAAAAGTGGAAAGATTCCATTACTAGCCCTCGAGTGAATTCGCGCCTATATCATTTGGAAAAACATGGAATTGTTACTAACATGATATCTTCTTTGAATCCCTCTGTATTAAAATCAAAAAGGAAAATATTTTGTGGAAGTGAGGATTTGCAACTAGGTGAGCGAGGTCCAGAATATAAGCCCCTAGGAAAAAGGGAAAACTTGTACCAATCAAAGAATATGAATTGAATACCTCAAAGGAAAACATCTTCTTCCTGACCAAAGAGGAACTTAATTACTGGCTAACCAGAAAGAAAAGAGTAAAGTATGAACATAACAAAGGAGGCAGTTATTGTCACCACCAACTAATAAATGGTCATGAAACTAGTTAGTATTGAACACTCGAAAAGAGAATAGGCCAATTTTGTAGGCAAGGAAAGTTGTCAATATATCTTATGAATTGAAAACTGAAATTTGATTTGCAATAAAGACCCACATTGTTAATTAAGGACTGCTTCGAATCAATATAAACAGAATAAGAACTTCTACATGATTGAGGGAGAAGTGCCCTCCTTGAAAATGGATTAGATTAGAAATTTCTGGGTACATCCCAGGTCCTTCCACCAAAAAGGGAAGAGATAAAACCAGGAAATCGCGCTCTTGGCACCAAGCCTAGGGTATATCCCTAGCGCCCCCTAAAGGGAGGAGGGTAAGATGTCATTCGCGCTCAAGGGCCAGGGTGATGCACCGAAGCCCTTAACTACGTCCAAGGACCAAGTTAAGGTGCCCTCTAGAGGAGGGAGGGGTAAGCCCGGGGACATGCGCATAGCCCCGGTTAGGAGTACACTCTGCCTTTTATCGTTACATGATCAAGACCTACCTCTGCTTATGACATAAGTATAGACTGCCTCTGTTAATGTCCTATCTTAGTAAAGGGATCAAAAGCTCAAAAGGAGCACTAAATCACGCTAATGCCTCTGCTTTCTAAAATGCCTATAATGGCTAAAAGTAAATCAAAACCGAAAGCGCTTTCGTAACCAAACCAGAAGAAGACATTTTGGGTTCTCCTTAATATGCCAAAAATCGCACTATCAAACCTAGAAGAGGACATCCCATATTCTCCTTAATATGACAAAAATGGCACCGTCAAGACCAGAAGAGGGCATTCCGAATATTATTAGGCCAAAAGAGGTTTCACTCTTCTTTGTTGCCCGAATCTGGGTCAATTAGTCCAAAAGTGCCTTTGCTCTTTCTTAACTATCCGAATTTGGGTCAACTAAGATGAAAGAGGCTTTACTCTTACTTAATTACCTAAATATGAGTTTCTTAAGCCAAGTATGGCTTCGTATTTCTATTTACCTGAATATGGGTTTCTTAAGCTAAGTATGGCTTCGTATTTCTAAATACCTGAATCTGGGTTTCTTAAGCTAAGTATGGCTTCGTATTTATAAATATCTGAGTCTGGGTTTCTTAAGCCAAGTATGGCTTCATATTTCTAAATACCAGAATCTAGGTTTCTTAAGCCAAGCATGGCTTCATATTTCCAATACCTGAATATGGGTTTCTTAAGCCAAGTACGGCTTCATATTTCTAATATCCGAGTATGGGTATCTTAGGCCAAGTGGTGCTTCGTGTTTCTACTACCTAAGCCAAGGTTTCATAAGTCAAGTAAGACCTCGCATTTCTAATATCTGGATTTTGGTCCCTCAAAACGAGGAGGGTTCCATATACATATTGCCTAAATCTTGACCCATTAAACCAAAAAAAAACACTCAACCTCCGGCTATCACCTGAAATGAATCTATTAAGCCAAAAGGGGCTTTGTTCTTCTCTGGAAGCGACCTCCAATTTTCAATTTCATTAATACCTATGTTTAGGTTTCCTAATCCGGGAACGACACAGCTCTCCCTTAGTGTAAAGGGCCAACATAACACAATCGTCAGCTTGCGAGGTGAAACTAATAGAACCAAAAGGGACCAATGTTACAAATGTTTGAAAAATGGATCCTTCTAAGCATCAATCCTCCCCCGATGGTGCATCCGTGCCGAAAAAAATTGTTCAAGCATAACCCAGAGAGACATCAGTGCGTCCACCAACACCAATGTCATTATTTCGGGAATTCCGACGAATATCAAGGTATAATGATAGCCGAAGGAGGATTTCAAATCTCGTCACAACTTCGGGAAAAGCAATCCCAAGTATTGCCACACAAACAATCAGGTAAGCGAAATTAACTCCCATTATCAATACAAAAATTACGTGTCTAAGCCTAAGCTCTTAGATCTTTGTTAAGTAATTATAACTTTAGGCTTACCATGATAGATAGGAGGGTACCAATATGAAAGTAAAATCCCTTGATAAACTAAAAACATAAAGGAAGAATTAGTATACAAGAGAAAATCTTCCTATACCCTATTAAACACTAGGGGAACTCGATGACCCCCAAACTTTTTTATTTTTTTATGAAGAATAGAATCTTTCATAGATTTATACACACAGACTCATATATATATATATAAATGAAAATAGATCTTTTATAGAAAACACCCCACTAGCCTATCCGAAAGAGTCGAGGCATAAGCCTCAAGTGGAGTGGCAATATTTTAAAACCAAAATATTTATAAGTATTAGGACCAATCCCAAAAATTGAAAGATATGAGGCGGAGGTCAAAATACTTCAAATATCATGCTCATAATATTTCAACTGTTCGTCTCATCCGAAAGGTGGTTCAGTTAGTTGTTGGAAGTATTTTTGGATCTGGAAATGGAATTAATAGTAATTTTATACAAAATCGATTTATTTCTGTACAGAGTATTTCTTTTCACTAACTCCATTATATTTGTCAATCGAAAGTCTATTGGTTTACAAAACGTATTCTGAATAAAGTGTATAAAATTTTCCATTACTTTGTACTTCATAAAAAAATACATGGGTCTAACAACTTATAAGTTAATACTAAAAATAACGTGTAATCCTTTCTAAAACATGCACCCATAGGAAATTCATAACAAATTCATATAAGCATAACAATTCATGAAATTTAAACCCATTTACACAATCATCACAATCATTCAACACACATCATACAAAAGTTTCATATTATTTGGAGACATCTATCCAACGGTTGCAATGTACCATTTAATCAATTTCCATGTTCATTGTCTCCCCTATGGTAGCAATTCTTATATGCAAATCACATCATATAGAAGCAACTATGTTGCAAAATTAAACATGGGTATTTCTCTATAATCTTAGAATGTCCAAATCAACAAGAACACAACATGACAATCAGTCTAGCTTTTGGATATACCGTAATAACCGAAATGAAAGGGGTAAAGTCTATTATTCACCTTGTTTGGATAGATATGACGAGATTTATTGATGAAATACTGCAAGCTCTAAGTTTTCCTAGCTTTATCTTCCTCTTCTTTCCCTTTCTTTAGTGGATGGCCTTCTTTGTTTTTTTAAGTTTTCGTTTAGGGTTTCAGAATGAATATTATGAGTGACTTATTAGAGAACACGTTATATATATATATACATATATATATATATATATATATATGTATATCATGAGCCGAATGTCAATATTGCCCTCCTCATGTCTCCCTTTCTTATACATGTTTACTTAGTCATAATGGTCAAACTTTTAATTAATTTATTAATAAAACACGATTGCCTCATTCATCACATCATTCCAATTTAATTACTTTTAATAAAATTTATGAATAATGTTTTACTAAAATCAACGTTGTTACAGTTCCATTATGGAGAAATGTGCAAAGGGACCATTTATCACTCAGATATTTCTAGAGTGCTCGTGTAGAGGAGATATGTGTGGGCACCACTTGGATTATGACTGTGTCTAGATCTTATGATTATGGAGTACATTAGACTTTTTGATTATGTGTCTGGTTCCTAAACTTACCAAGTTAAGTGGATTCGAGCACCAAAAAATTAAAAATTTATTATTTCTTTAGCTAGCAGTAGGCTACAAAAATTATCGAATATCCAATGCACCTTAGTTTTGTACTGACAAATGCATGTTTTTATAGTTATTTTTATCACTTTATGGTGTCATACAACATATGTATTACCAACTAGCATACCTTGAATAAAGATACCTACTATGACTTTTAGTACACTCACATGATGATGATAGTATATTAGCACATATTGATTGTCACATACCAACTCTTTTGATGCATGAACATGTCAAGTATAATTCTACATACCCTATATCCATATCATTGTATGTGATGTTTATATTATTTTAAGATGATATACTGCTTGTACCAAACTATTATCTGGTACTAGGTTTTATATTTTTCTTATTATTATTTTGGACACTCTTAAATGATTAGATTATGGATTATTGATGTGGATAGCACGTGGAGCTATATGGTGTAATAAAATAGGCTACGCTTTCATAAAATAATGCTTTGCAGCTTACTTTCACTTATATTTCATTGCACAATACCATGGAACTATATAAGTACTTATATCATTTCAGAGAAAGTTATTAGAGTTTATTTTGAGATTATGAAGGAGTCTAAACTTTATTATTTTTACTTTATATAAAGTGTGGACCCATTGCACTCCAGTGGTTTTATTATGGTTCATTTCATGGTAATACAACCTTGTTTGTTTCATGTCCATGAGAGGATTAATTTTTAGGGATGATTTGGCTATAGTCCCTGTTAAGTTTCGAAATAGAAAAAACATTCTTGGCAAAATAAGTGTAATGACCCGCCTTTTTGCCCGGTTCTCGTCGGTAATTAAACCAACTTAAACCGTTCATAAAGACGAATAGTTATGGGTACTTACATATTTGCACAAAAAAATAACAGAACTTTTCATTTCATTACCATAATATAACATCAGAGTTACAAGGAATACATCAGAGTACATCGATTGCACATCGGAAGAGATACCAATTCAGCGGAAGAATACAAATGCTCCAAAACATATAACTCCAGCTAAAGTCAGAATTCTGCTCCAATCAACTCCAAGGCTAACTCTGCATACCAAACTTCTAGGTTGCCCGTGTCAAAATTATGGGCACCCAGAGTTTAGGTGAGGGAACAATAAACTCCAGGTCATTCATGGGACTAGGGTGAGAACTCAAAAAGATTGTTATTATGATTCATTTTAAAGTTGGGTAATTCAACGGACCACGCCGCTGACGCGGAACGGGTTAACTCCATATGAATTCCCGTGCATAGAAATTTGTTGAATCCCGCTATATATTATTTTGACTATGACAACTTTACAAGCAAATATATATATTATTGGCTAATTCTATTTTGCAGGAAGATACTTTTGACAATCAGATTCCAGAACACAAAACGAAGATCACTTATATGTTTTAAGAGTCTTTTAGTCCTAGATTTATATGTTAAAGTCTTCCTTGATGATTACGCACACACGTATTATATATATAGTTCTTTTATTATAAAATAGGCAAGGTATAGGCTGATAACAGAAAACAGACGTCTGGTCTGAAAATTTCAGTCTTCTGTTTGCTGAAACAGATTATTTTCAAATACAATATTCAGACGTCTGTTTCAAATATTTCAGACATCTGAATTTGTTCTGAAATGCACTATTTCTTTGCGGCTTTAATTTTAACTTACAAATAGACATCTGAAAATTATTTTCAGACATCTGATTCTGAAAGGTTGCAACTTCTATGAAGAGACACAACTATTTAATTCATAACTCTTCATCAAAACCTTTCGTGATCAGTTGTATCTTTTTATATATTATAAATAGAGAGTTGATTAATTGATCCAATCACCAAATTTTATTCTAATTCTCTCTATCTTATTCAAAGCTCTCTAAGTTCTAAAAAGTGATCTATTTTCATACTTGAGACTTTTAAACTTCCATATTCCTTCACGTACTTCACGATTATCATCAAGGAAAGGCTATAGGAAGGGTGTACTTAATATTAGACAATTCGTGTTATCAAGAACACAAAATAGTCAACAATTATTCTATATTTATGAATACCTCTTCAGTGGTTGAGTCAATAAATCCCGTTCGTGTGTTCGGGTAATTGTGAACCTATTCCTCCGGGTGAAGTGAGGGTTTTAGTGTTAGTGAAACACCAGAAGTGAATCTGGGACTGGACGTAGGACAGTGGTCCGAACCAGTATAAATCTGCTGTGTGATATTTACTTCTCTACTATGTACACTACATTCTGTTCTCCATACTACACGATCCTATGCTGCTGTATAGCCTCTTTCAATTGGTATCGGAGCAAGGCCATCCTATAACCGTAACACCGTTATTCGATATTTTAGTATAATGGAGAATAACCCAAATACTAGCTCAACTACTTTTGCCGAATGACAATCTATTCAAAGACCTCCACTATTCAATGGACTACATTACAATTACAGGGCTATAAGAATGAGAATTTATATGCAAGCAAGTGGCTTTAGTGCATGGCATGCTACTCAAAAAGAGTTTACAGCACCTACAACTGAATATTCAACTTGGACAGTAATTCAAAAAGATGAAGCCAATGCAAATGCAAAAGCAAAGAACATGCTATATTGTGCTCTCGACAGAAATGAATTCAGTCGAGTGAGTATTTGTACATCAGCATATCAGATATGGGAGACACTCAAAACTATTCATGAAGGAACAAACAAAGTCAAACAAACAAAAATTTCAATGCTCAAGAATCAATTCCAAAACTTCAAAATGAAGCAAAATGAAACCATCAATGAAATGTACTCAAGATTTCAAGACATTTTACATTCATCGATAGGATTGGGAGAAAAATATAGTGACTTTGATATTGTGTCAAAAATACTAAATTCTTTAACTGAAGATTGGGAGAGAAAAGTATTAGCCATTGAGGAAGCTAATGATTTGTCAACTGTGAAACCTGAAGAACTCATAGGAAATCTTATGTCTTATGAAGTTAATCTTCAAGCAAAAAGAGAATTAGCTCAAGAGAAAAATAATGTGGCATTTCATGCGGATAAAGAAGAATCTGAATCAGAGGACGAAGATTTAGCCTTTATTGCCAAGAATTTTAAAAAAATTCTAAAATATAGAAAAGGAAATTATAAAATGAGTAGCTCAAACAAACCTTCCTCCTCAAAATTGAAATGTTTTAATTGTCATAAGAAGGATCACATGGTAAAAGATTGTCCAGAGATGAAAGAAACTCAGAAGAACTTCAACAACAAGAATAAATTCAAAAAGAAGGCATTTTCTGTTACATGGGACAACTCAGATTTAGAATCATCAGAAAGTGCCAGTGATAATGGAAGTGACAATGAGCAGGAAAATGTGTGCTTCATGGCTCAAGAATCTGATGTAAGTGACTTATCTTATGAAGATTTAATAGAAATTAATTTTGAGTTTTTAAATGTCATAAAAACATCAAAGAAAATGTTTAAGGAAACTCGTGAAAATCAGAACAAAGCTAAATTTGAAAGAGATATGTTGAAAGATGAAAAGATAATTCTAGA
Source organism: Allium sativum (assembly GCA_030737875.1). Classification (NCBI taxonomy): domain Eukaryota; kingdom Viridiplantae; phylum Streptophyta; class Magnoliopsida; order Asparagales; family Amaryllidaceae; genus Allium; species Allium sativum. The sequence continues at coordinate 43,036 of JASFAX010002140.1, forward strand.
AGAACTTGGAAAAGTTCAAGAAAATCTTACAAATTCAGATTGCCAGATTTCTCTTTTGAGTCAAGAAATTGAAACTCAAAAGTCAAAAAATGATAAAATTAGTTCTGAAAATCATATGAGCTAGAAAATAAAAGTATTCAAGCTAAGTTCGAAAGCATCTCTAAAAATGTATCAAATTTTAACAAGGGTATAGTAAACTTATCAAAGATCATAGAAAATTCTCGACCATCTTCAAATAAAAATGGCTTAGGATTTAGAAAAGAATCAAAAATTTCTCTAAAGAAAAATAAAAAATAAAAAAGGAGAACTGATTCAAAAGTTTTAAACATTTCTAAATCTAAAAAATATATCAAAATATGGATTCCAAAAACTAATAATAGTTTGATCAGAAACAAATACATTTATTCATTTTTGGAATCTGTACATAATAATATCAATTATTTATATAAAAGGGATACTAAACCCACTTGGGTTTGGCTTTCTAAGACCTAACTTGTAACAACCCGGATTTTTACAACATGCTAAGACGAGAACCAAGGCAGAATTTAATTATAAAATCTGAATCAAGGGAAACGGGCTATGCCATTGCGTTCGTCTCGGAAAAATACGTGAAATAGAGTCCGAGTTTTCGAAAGTCGGAGTCCGTAAGACCAAGTTATGGCTCGTCAAAGTTTTCAGAAAATTTCAAGTTCAAAAACAGTTCAAAATTTGAATTCAGATTTCAAATTCAGCAAAGCAGAAGAGGCGGGAAGAATTCCCGCCACCCCAAGTCGACTGGGGAGTCGACTTGGGAGTCGACACCCCCCACGTGGTGTCGACTGCCCATTCGACACCCCTGTCGACCTGGGTGGTCCGACCACCTGGGCCTGGGTGCACCTGACTTGTTCCTCAAGACATGGTTGGATGCTTGCGATGGATTTTAAAAGTTCAGATCTATCCTAGGGTTAATCTAAGGGACTAAACTACTCCTAATCTCTATAAAAAGACCCCTAAGCCTACCCTAAACCCTCACAAATCACTCTTGCAACGAAGTGCTGCCCAAATCTACATTGATCATGGCCTCCATCCCAAAATTCAAGAGCTTGTGCTTGCAAACTAGATTCAAGACGAAGGTGCAAGCTTTCTACACCAAATCAAGGGTTTTGATCATCATCTCAACATGGATTCTTCGACAAGACGATTCATGCTCCTAAATCTCTTGCCACGCTATGTAAGTTCTAGCTACTTCTAGATCTAAACGGTAGTTTTAATGATGGCATGGAATAAAACGAGATTAAACTAAGTATGCTAGCCTATATGAACCTTGTCATGCCTCTTTTGCTTGAACCTATGACTTTTGGCTATGCTTAGTGACTAAATCATGCCACTTATGTTATGTTTAACTTAGTCCATCATGAAAGATTGAACCTTTACTTGCGGAATGTTGGCGTGAATGCTTGAAACCGATTTGACTTGTGAAATATGCACATGAATATGACTTTGGGGCTTATGCATGTAGATGAACCCAAACCCCTTATGTTATCATGCATGCTTGTGGCCAAATTCTCTTATGATATTATGCATGTTTGTGGCCAAATTCCCTTATGATTCTATGCTTGTTTGTGGCCAAATTCCCTTATGATTCTATGCATGTTTGTGGCCAAATTCCCTTATGCTACTATGCATGTTTATGGCCAACCCTTTTTTTTGACATCATACATGTTTTGAGGCCAATATGTAGCATAGTATCCTTACCATGTGACTTGCTTCCACTTGGGTTGGAAATACGTTTGGTAGCTTAGGGAAACCGTGAATATGACACGAAAACTTGACATGGTATTTACATGAGAACATGACATTCATGATACATTTAAATGTGGTCATGACACGTAGGAAAACATGGAACTTGAAAACTTGACACGTATGGGTTGTAAGTGTAATAAGACACTAGACCAAACATGAAAGTGGCCAACTCGAGGTTGGGTTGAGTTTGTAGCATAAATCTACCCGGACCCGCCCGGCTTAACTAGTGGCTACAAACAATAGGATCCAATGTGAGAAGTTGGTCATGTCGCGCTTAAGACCCGAGGTTAGACTAGGTTGTGGTGTAAAACTACCCGGACCCGCCCGGCTTAACTAGTAACCACAACAAGGTCTAATGTGAGAGGTTTAGAGTGCATTAATTAAACTAATGCCACATGATAAGGTTAAGTAAATTTGACTAATGACACTTAACCGATATGACACGAATGGGTAGGTTAAGTGGGACCGGGATTGATTTCTTAATGACACTTAACCATATAAGACAATTAGGGGATGGGGTTAAGTAATTTACACTTAACTAATCCGACTTGGTAATTATATGGGGTTAAGTAACCTACACTTAACTAATCTAAACACGGTAATTAGATGGGGTTAAGTAACCCACACTTAACTAATCTAAACACGGTAATTAGATGGGGTTAAGTAATTTACACTTAACTAATCTAAACATGGTAATTCGATGGGGTTAAGTTAAACACTTAACCAGTCTAAACTTGGTAATTCAATGAGGTTAAGTAACCAATACTTAACCAACTTAACATGATAATTTAATGGGGTTAAGTAACTTATATTTAATCAATTATACATGATGATTTGATGAGGTTAAGCAACCATACTTAACCAATCTAATATGAGAACTTGATAGGGTTAAGTCACGAGACCATTTACTTAACCATTCTAATACGATTAGTGGATGGGGTTGAGTTAACCTATACTTAACCAATCCGACTCGATAATCCGACGAGGTTAAGATAATCTATGCTTAACCAATCTAACACGATAATCTGATAGGGTTAAGATAGACAAATACTTAACCAATTTGACTTGATGATTGTATAGGGTTAAGTCATGAGCTTCTTGGTATACTTAACCAACTTGTAGGGCTAGGTCTTGGACTTGAATACTTAGCCAAATCTTGACATGATTCGTAGGTAGGTTAAGTCATGAACTTAAATGACAATACTTAACCCATTAGACAAAACCCTAGTTCAGGGGACTAGGTGGAAAACCGGGATTAACAAGGATAACGGGAAAGGAGACTAAGTGGTAAACCTTAGTTTGGAAAACTAAGTAATAATTCTTAGTCAAGAGATTTGGACTAGTTCACAGATAGATGAGTAACCCGATACGGTAGGTCATCGCTTAAACACACGAGAAGGAGGAGCAAATTATCCGACTGGGATAAAGGCTCCAACGAACTGGGTGACGAAGCGGTAGCTTCGGGGGACGTGAGGGTACTCTTGGTATCCCTCTGTGAGGTGGCAGATGGTCCATGAAACCCGGCCTCACAGAGGTTAAGGTCTGCGGTAGAAGAGCCAAGAGTATGCCTTGGTTGCTATGCGAGCGACCTAAAGACTGGGATGGATTAGCATGGAGTCGACGATACTTGATTTTTGCCCTGGATAGCACGTCGCCGACTACCTACCATCTTTAGTCAATCGTGTACGAACGGAATGGCAGAGAACCCCCAACAGACCATGTTCTTGCTATCGAGTCATGGGTGAGGTTGGCCCATAGGAAAGTGGGGCTATAGTGGGGCCGGGATGTGGTTCTCATACATGATCTTTCTTGGATTGCCTTTCAGTAGTTGAGGGAGGGGTCATGTGGGACCATAGCTACGGATACAAAAACAGACCTTGATATCTGCATCAGCAGACGACTTAAAGCTCCCGACCGAGTTCTGTATTTCTCGATTTGCCCTGGCATGGAACTCAGGTGGCACATTAAGATACATGTGCGTCTAGACATGGAAAACGATTCACGATATATACGTGGGATAAAGGGCGCGGTTGACGGGTGGCATAATCGCTAGTGGCCCTAGGTGGCCTGAACCCAAACCGAGACACGGAAACGTTCATTAGGTAGCATAATCCCTAGTGGTCCTAGGTGGCATAAATCCTAAGTGAACGCGTGATAGTTCATGGTAAGAAAACATAACTAGATCAAGGGTAGCAGTCCAAAATAACTTCAAGGATAAAATGGTACTACGTTGAGGTGGCATAGATTTACGTGGGAAAGCCCGTACGGCCTACGGCAAAGGACTGAACTTATACATGGAAAGAAACATGAGTGGGAAAACCTACATATGCTATATATTAGGTTGACATGGACCATTACATGACATTGGGCAAGGGACATTCATAGTTAACACATGTCGCGGGTTGGGATACTAGTACGAGAGGTGCAGAGCAAATATACATGTTAGAACCACGAGAAA